>JAHZNP010000471.1:0-57472 GCA_020615345.1 Triops cancriformis | reverse complement strand
GCGCTTTCTGAAATTCATCCCTATATTTTCTCATGGAGCGAAAAATTTGGCCGACACGGTTGTAGATTTTCTCAACGAGAACAAGATCCAACTCGCAAATTGCCGAGGCCAGTCATACGACAATGCCTCTAACATGTCTGGTCGTTACACAGGATTGCAGGCACGTATTAACAAACTCAATGAATTCGCCATCTATGTTGCTTGTGCTAGGCATAGCCTAAATTTGGTTGGTGTGAAAGCGGCGGAGTCTTGGCTCCAGACTTTAATATTCTTCGATTTTATTCAGCGAGTTTATTCCTTTTTCTCTGCTTCGACTCATCGATGGAGCATTTTGTCCACCTCATTAGGAAAAGATCTTTCGGTTAAACGCCTGTCAGACACAAGATGGTCGGCACATTACGATGCAGTGCGCGCTCTGTACTTAGGTTTTGAAAAAATCAAGCATGCGCTAGATACTTTGTATGTTGACGCCGAACAGGACCAAAGTGCAAGGCAGGGGGTTACGCAAAAGAATGGAGCACTTGGAAACAGTTTTTTCACCATTTTTTGGCACGATATTCTGGAAAGAGTGAACAAAACGAGTAAGGTTCTGCAGTCAAGTGACGTGAACGTAATTACTGCAACGAACCTTCTAGAATCTCTGAAGAAGTACCTGCAAGATGTCAGGAAGGACTTCGATGGTTACGAAATGAAGGCCAGGAGCAAATGCCTAGACTCGAGTTATAGCTCTTCTCATAAACGTACTCGAAAGAGGATCGTCACCCTGACGACGTATGATGGACCAAAAGAGGAGGCCTATCTCAGTGAAACTGAAAAGTTCAAGGTGGAAGCATTTCTTCCTGTTATTGACTCTTTAACGTCTGAAATCGTCAAACGTTCAGAGGCTTACTCACGGATACGAAACGCGTTTTCGTTATTCTGTGGATTATCAACGATTGCTTCTGACGAATTAAGGAAGAAATGTAACCACTTGGCAAATGTGTACCACGATGACCTTGATGCTGAGGATCTGTACAATGAATGCATTCAGTTTAAACACTTTACAGGCGCTGGTGAAAGTAGTGAATCTTTGGCCGCATTGTATAGGAAAATTGTTTCGGAGAAACTGGGGGCAGTATTTCCAAACATTGAAATTGCATTGAGAGTGTTTATGTGCATGATGGTCACCAACTGTACTGGAGAACGTTCTTTTTCCAAGCTGAAACTGATAAAAAAACCAGCACAGGAGTACTATGGGGCAGGAGCGCTTGACTAATCTGTCATTAATATGCATGGAAAGTGACATATTGAGTAGTATTGACTTCAGCTTAGTCATTGATAAGTTCACTGCGAAAAAATGTCGAAAATTTTCTTAAAGTTTTTACATTATTCGCTTCTGTGCGTGTATTATTGAGTGCAATCCAAATACAGTTATATCCATGTTCAGTAACATTTAATTCACTTCCCTGTGCACGTATTATGGATTGAAGTCCGAATATAGTTACATCCAAATTTTGTAAAAATTTATTCTAGCGATTATTTCCAATTGAGGGCCCAATTTCAAACTTGGCCCAGGGGCCCACGGGGGTGTTAAGACGGCCCTGACCTGAGGTGGTAGTCGTGTTGATGAAGAATTCGAGCTGTTTTGTTGGGTCTCAGACGCGTGCAATTCCTGTACAAGAATTTCGCGATAATTGTACTTCGCTTTCTACTACTGACTAGTTAGAGCAGTGTTTGGTGCGTTGAGTTAATATAACTGGCTTCCATATTAACGAAATTTGGTTTAAGGTGGCGAAACCTTCTTCGTAGCTGGCATTGACTGTACCAAATGGTGTTATTATACCACATGTTGGACAAGGTTGGTGAAGTGTCACATTCTCGAAGAAACAGTTTAACACTGTAAAGTGTTGTGTCGTCATCCACACGGGTGTTCCGGACGGAGCTTAGCCGAAAACCCATCTGTTTCCGTTACAGTACATCTTATTCCATTACATGACAGCGTTTTGCTAATATGAGTACATTCATCGGCTGACGTGGGGATGGAGTTTTTGCTGTGCGTTGAGTCTTTGCAGCCGAAAAAGAAAGATTCAACTTGGAGCTGCGGTAGCCATTGTCCGCACATTTGGGCCGTAAATGTTTGCGAGGGGTTGACATCTCGGATCAACGTGTAACTGATTAATTCAGGAGAAATCTCTACAGGCTTTGGTAGGCATTGCGGGAGGGACAAAAAGTCAATTACGTTGACTGCCGTAGCACCAGTGCTATTGCATATCGAAAGGGTAAGTCCGTTGACTTGTATACGGGATTGCGAAATTACGAAGTAAGGGAGGAGTATGGCTGCAAATGTTTGCAAATGCATCTGTACAGTGTGAGATTCTGTTAGTAAGCAATTTTACATCTCGTAATTTTTTCATTTTTATTTTTAAATTTAGCTCCGTTCATATTTTTGTGCGACGTGAATATGTTGGGGCAGTTTTAACGGGAAGTCTGTCGTGTACAGACGGTATTGGCAAATTTAGCCGGGGGTCTCAATTTGTTTCTGTCTCTTAAAGGGCAATGGACACCGAAAAACAACTTTATCTTATAAAAAAGAGCTACAAATCTAGTTTCCGGATATAAGTGTCTTTCTCTCAGGTGCGAAATACTAACGAAGATATTTAGGAAATAAGAAATCTGAAATTCAAATTTGGACTTCCGTGACGTCAAACTTCTTTTGGAGCAGTGTTTAATTGTTCCCAGTTTAGACTGGATTTGCCCAGTGTTTTACGTAGAAGAATCTTTACACTACGGACTATCCTTTCATACATTCCTCCCCACCATGGGGCTCTTTCTACAATTATTTTCCATTTTATTTTCCTCAATCCTAGGTACGTACTAAATTTTTCTTTTTCTTGCAGTTTATTGAATTCTTTCCAAAGTCCTTGTAATTATTTATTTGTTCGTTTGAACATACGCGCATAGTCCGAGTATATAATTGCGCAACGTCCTCTTGTTGAGATGAATCTTTTCAAAGCCATCCAGAAAGATTCTGTATCCACTGATGAGCACAGTTCCAAATGAACAGCTTGGATTACAGTGCAGGTAAAAATGCAAATGCAACCCTTTTCATGAGTTCCTTCTCGTCCCGTTAGGAACAGAGGTCCAGCGAAGTCCAATCCGACCTTTTCGAAAGGATAGGTTCTCAGTATACGATCCATGGGTAGAGGAGCCATGCGTTGTTGGCAGGGTTGAATGCGGTAAAATAAAAATACCGTTACCGTGTAAGCCAGGGGCTTCAACCTTTTTTGGACCACTACCCCTTTTGTCAAATTTTCCATGATCGAAACCTGTCAGCGCCTCCCTAAATTTTTACGGAGAGAAAATATGATGACTAAAATTATATCAACTATACATAAGTTTTTTTTAGTATAATCATTATTAAAAAATTTCGTTTTATTAATCATATATGTTTAAATTCTGGAATAAGTTCTTTTTCACGGGCATATCTGTGAACTCCAAATTCAATACGAGCACATACAACAGAAAAAATTTCATGGCTCGGTACTGACATAATTCGTTTTACAGATAAAGATGTTTTACATACAAACACATAAGGTTTCCGAAAGATTTTGAAGTGATTGAGTTCAAGTATGGCGAATAAGTAGCTAGTGTGAGCTTTGGCACTGGTGTTCGGCAACGATGGCTTTTATATCTGGCTTCAGATTGGTGAGAAAAAGACGAAGATCTCCTCTGTCAACTATATCTAACCGATTTCTTTGCTTGATTAGCAAGTTCAGCAAAGCGCTGAAGCCTGCTTCGACTAAATAGGATGTAGGAAACGCTAAAAGTGGCAATTCCAGTCCTTTCCACAAAGTCGGGTAACGAAATGGCATTTCTTTTATCTGCCACAGCTTCTTATATCCTCCCTGGTCAAAATAAAGTCGTGCTTCTGGGTCATTTTGCAATTCTAATAATTCCTCTTGATGAGCTAGATTTGCATTATCTGCGGTAGAAAGGAAAGGGTTGACCATCCACGGCGCTACCTTCATGTCCAGTAGATTACGGAAACGATTAAGCATATCCGCCTTTAAAGCACTGAGATGCTCTCCGTAGTGCTCAATATCGGACAGTTCCAGTTCTTCAGAAATAGATGAAAGTTCTGGAACTGATAAAATTACTTCCTCGGGATATTTTGACGAAACAAGACGAGTTTGTCAATGAATGCCGCTATGGAGTCAGAGTGGTGCACTTTCCCTGAAGCTGCAAACTGACCTCGTTGAATTTCCTGTAGATACCAGCCAAATATCGTATATTGATTGTGGGGCTATATCGTAGGCGCACTGAGTGTTCAGGTCCGCTCGTGGTGCAGACCTACAATAGAGTTAATGTGTTTCCCTTAATCTATTATTGATAATTTGTTCATTTGTAACTACAGGTGTGACCTATGAAGCTGGGTATGAGAAATACCTTGTCAAATGAGTGTATAGCTTTTTAGTATGCGTTTATCTTTATTGAACAAAGTAATGATATCACATCAGCCTTGTTCTTATTTATAGTTATATTTATTTATATTAGATTTCGAATAAGCTACTGATGTTTATCATCTCTGTTATAGAAAACCAAGGGGTAGGCCAAAAAAATGACTTTGAAGGAAGATAAATGAAGCCAAGCTAATGTTCAAGTGTTTTTGCTTTAATATTTGAGTTCTTTACATCTGACTACATCATTTTTTTCATAAAACACATGTAATTACCTGGTACTTCGTTCTGGTACGCATTTCGTTTGAAGTTTGCGAGTAAATACACGGAATTTAACAGTTTACGACTTAGCCCCGTGCCATACGATATCACCCCATGTTTGGGGCGATTTCTTACAAATGAGGAGTGACTGCCTCGAGCTGTTTTTAGGGCACATAGACTTTGAAAAAAATCTACAAAAAACAGTAGCAGTAAATGAATGACTATTCTTTCATACACCGAAGAAATTTTCTAGCTAGGCGTAATACTTTTTTCCTGCAGTCAAAAAAGTGAAAAACGTACGAATTCGCCCCCCTCCCCCCTAAGGGCCTAGCCACTTTGCATCTAATTTACGTGCTAAACCAGGTTTGGTGGCCGCATTAGTCAGATATACTTTTTGGCCGATTTGGAAGCCTACGCTTTTCGCACGCTGATCGTAATTATACTTTTGTTCTTCGCTAGCCACTTGTACATTTTTACGTGTTGTTTCCCATGCCGAGTGAAGGCGTGAAAGCATTTCTGTTTTATAGTCTTGTAGCAAAGCATAACTTGTACGGGGTGGGGTGACGAGCGTATCTATGGGAAAGGTTGGATCCCTGCCATATAATGGAAAGAATGGCGATTCTTGGCTTGACGATTCTAGGGATTTTCTTTAAGCGAATAATGCGTATGGGATGTAAGAATCTCAGTCTTCTTGTGATTTGTTCACGTAGTGTTTTAAAAGCGTGACAAGGGTTTTGTAAAAACGCTCAGTGATGCCGTCCGTTTGCGGGTGGTAGGCAATTGTTCTAACCTGCTTTATTTCTAGGACTTTGCAAATTTCGGATACTAATTACGACATAAAATTTGCACCTCTGTCTGAAAGCAGAGTACGAGGCGTGCCATGTCTCGCTATGATTTGTTCTACGAATATCCGAGCAATAGTGTCTGCCTTTTAATCAGGAAGAGCGAAAGCTTCGGGCCACTTCGTAAAGTAATCAGTAAAAACGATTGTATATTTCTTTCCTTTGTATGTTTGAGGCAGTGGGACTACGATATCTACAGCGACTCGTTCCATAGGGGACGAGACTGGCTGTAGGGTGATTAAAGGAGCCGGAGCACTATGAGAGTTATTCTTATGAATTGAGCATGAGTTGCATGATTTGCAAAATAGTTTTATTTCTGAATACATTCGTATTATATTGCAAAATAGTTTTATTTCTGAATACACTTTCCCTGAAGCTGCAAACTGACCTCGTTGAATTTCCTGTAGATACCAGCCAAATAGAAAGCGTCTTTTTTCACCTTTTCAAGAATATTACAGAAATCAACCTCGTAGGTTTCAGTAAAGTATTCTTGAACCGTATTGTACAATGCAACAAAGCGGGTAAGACAGTTGCCTTTCAAAAGCCAGTGTACCTCTGCGTGCAAAAGCAAGCGGGTAAACTCTTCGTCGTTTGCATCGCAGAGTTGACGAAAAATCCTGTCCTTCGCATTTGATTTAATCCGGTTAATGGCAGTAACAACTACGTTCAGAGAGGCATGAAGCTGAGGACTGAGTTGCTTAGCCACAAGGTGTTGCCTATGGGCCACGCAATGGATTGAGAAAATGCCTGGTACTTCTTTTTTTCCGAAAAGGCAAGCAAGCCTTTGTAACGACCAATCATAGAGGGCGCACCATCATTTATACATGCAACGATATTATTCATCGGTATTTCGTTTTTATCAAGAAACAGTTTCTGAACAGAAAATACCGATTCGCCTTTGGCATCAGTGGCCAATTTCTCAGCAAAAAGCATTTCTTATTGTAAAATGAAATCATCTTCAAAATGTCTCACATATGCCATTAATAAGGAAGAATTATCAGCGAGGGTTGTATCATCTAGCTGGATGGAAAATTTCCTGGCTTTTAGCTTTGTGGTCAATTGACATTTCACGTCGATTGCCATCTCGTCGATACGCATTTGCATTGAGGTTGCACTCACAGGGATTACGTTAAGAGCATCAGCTGGGTTTTGGTGCATAACTGTCGTAATGACCTCCTGCAGAACAGCCCGGAGAAGTGTTTCGCCAATAGCGTCCGGTTTACCAGTCTTGCTGATAAGCTCGGCAATTTTATAAGAAGCGACAAGCCCATCTTCAGCTCACTTGTTTCTCCTTTGAAAGAGGGCTGTAACGTTGGTACAGTTTAGGAATTTCTGCCACAGCTCTTTAAAAAATCGACTGGCTTTTCTTTCATATCTGAGTGAACCCCATGAAGATGTTCTTTCAGCCGTGATGGCTTCATTGCTGCGTTAGAAAACGATCTGTTCCATAAGAGACACAATGGAAGGCGTTTTTCGGCAGGTGATTCAATAAAACCATATTCCAAATATTCCTGTGAATATTGGCGTGTTTTTACCTTTTTAGTTGGCATGTTTCCACGAGAGAGCACAGTTTCTACAAATATCTAGTGAAAAAATGAAGTAAATCATGCAGTTTTGACAGGGCCGCTTCAGGAAAGATTTTAAAACATTACTTACGGTAAATATTCAACGCAGTTTTGTTAATACAAATGGCACAGATAAAGAAGTTTAAGCGAAAAAGAGATCATGAACAGAAACACGTGTGCTGGAAAGGGCAGACCAGAAGCGACTGTTTTTACTTGCGAACTCTTGTCTTTAGTAAATCAAAAAGTCTCTGTCCGGACTTACTTTCATGAGAAAACTAGCGAAGGGGGAAGCGTACGAAAAAAAAACTAACTAGCCGATCGAATGGAGCAGTTTCGTATACTTCGTTAGTTAGAGACGCCGTCCTGGAAAGCTCTCCTTCGGTAAGACTTCTCCCACTCCAGAAGCACAACTTGTAGCGCAACGAAGTTATTGCTCCATAGGGCAACTCTCTCCCTCCACTCCCGCCTTCCCTTATCAAGACAGTGCTTTTATGACTTTAGTTTTTAAATGTTACCGAACTTTGGAGAAAAAACAGCTTCTTTGTGGTTCACCTAATGAGTGATTGGTAAGTCATTCACAGTCATTTTATGTCCAGTGCCCCCTACCGTCCCAACAGGCTCATCGCCCCCCCGCCCCCCACGGCTTACCGCCCCCTTAAAAACTCTAAACGTCCACTGGGGGCGGTATCGCCCCCGTTGAAGACCACTTAAGCGGTAAGTGGGATTTTTCTTTACTTTACCGCGGTAAGTATTTACCGTAATACTTTGATTCAGACGCGGTAGCGGTAATCGGTAGCGGTAAAATTGTATGCAACATGAATATCGAGTAAACATTGACGTAAATTACTAAAATAAGTAAACTCTAAATTGACTATAGAAAGTGACGTAAAACTTTATATGTGAATGAAGATTTATCCTTTAAAAATTCACAACATCGTTCTTAACTGATCACTTTGCTGTTGAATTCACATCGCAACATTTGTTTCTTGTTGTTTCTTGGTACATGCTCGGGATTGAAATAATCTGTGTAATTCACTATAATATCGCCTATGAAAGAGAATTGTGAACTCTTTCCACACAATAGGATACACTTAGGTGACAACAAGCTTTCTGCCAAGTGATGTCTCCTCAACTACAAATACATCAACCTGATCAGGCTGCCCCCATTCGAATTGGCCTCAACCCTACGAATGAAAACTCATTCTTCAGAAGAGCTGTTCATTGTTTTCATGTTTTGACAATCTCATTTCGTGCAGGAATACAGTGGTCATTAATCATAGTTGCTTTTAATTGAAAATACCGTACTTTCGTATTTCGAATATTTACAGACAAACTGCTCATTTCGAAATGTGAGCAAAGCATAAGAATCGGGACTCCTCTGATCAGTGTTTTAGTTACAGTAAGCCAACTTAGGGCGCAGCTACGGCTCAAACTTTTCTTAGACCTCGGACCCAGAACTTGCAGTATCACCAAGAAAATTCTGAATTCAGCGTCGGTTTTCACGCCGAATCGCTTACAGTCAAGTAACCAGAGGAACGCTTAAGTCACGTGATCTCAAGCGATTGGTTAAGGAACTTAGAGTGATGTCAGCTGGCAGCTGGCATGAGGGTTGTTTAAAAGCCATTTTTTACCGCTACCGCGCGGTACTTTCAAGAGCCTGCGGTAATGCGGTAATTGCGGTACTTTCGTATTTACCGCGGTAGAAGACAGCGGTAAAAATATCTACCGCGGTAACTATCGCAATAAAGGGAAGACCGCGGTAATTCAACCCTGGTTGTTGGTACGGTTGGGATAAAACCCTTCTGCATATTACGCAGGACTTCACGAGGTTTTGAACCAGTTGTCTTCCACGAAGGATCCACATTTCTTCCCGTAATGCGCTAAGTGTTCCGTTCAATCCAGCATGCAATTTCGTCACGTGATGATAACTTGTGATCAATTTCGAGAAATGATTATTAGAAAGTAAGATGGGATATTTCGTATTATATGGATTATCCGCTTCTACTATTCTTCCTCCGATTCTCAGGACCCCGTCATAATCTAGGAACGGGGTAAAGCTCTTTAGCTTGGAGTCCCTACTTAAATCATGACCTCGTTTAATTATTTCGATGTCTTGTGAAAAAGCCATTGTTTGTTCTTTCCTAAATAAGAATTTCTTTGCTTTCTCGAATTCTTCGACTTTTAAAGATCCAGCGCATTCCATTTTTTTGCGCCAAATATCTCCCCAGCGAAAGAGCTTTGCAATGAACCGCACTAGTTTGGTATACGTGCCGAATCTGTGCACGTCAATGATTTTTGATCTCGCTTACTGTACTTAAAACGAGAGTTTCTTCCAATTTTTCTAGTTCAACAACTTCTTTCGTTGGCCAATATGACTTACCTTCACCGAGACAAACTGGTCCTTTCCACCAAACTTCATCTGATACCAATTTGCCCAACTGCATTCCTCGGGAATCCTTATCAGCTGCATTGTCTCTTCCTGTGCAATGCTTCCAGCAGGAGGGATCAGTGAGAGATTGAATTTCTGTCAATCTATTAGCGACAAATAGTTTCCAACGATTTGCTGCTCCTTTAATCCAGCATAGAGTTACAGTCGAGTCAGTCCAACAGACGATCCTTGTTCTGACTGTTCTAGTCTTAATCCTTCCAAAAGGCTTCTTGCCATTCTAGCAGTGATTAATCCAGCCAATAACTCCAAACGTACGTGGGAGCTGTACTCTGTTTATGAGAGCCACTCGGGTTTTGGAAGTGAGAAAGGACACGTGGTGAAACCCGTCGAAGTATGAAATTCGCAAATACGCCACAGTACCGTAAGCGGCTTCACTAACATCTCCAAACACGTGTAACTGAAGTTCCCGTTTTTCATTGTGGTACGGAATTACCTGCTTAGGGATCGTCAGTGCTTCCAATTCCTCTAGCTCGGAGAGCCAATTCTCCCATCCTTCATTTAATTCTTCTGTTAGTGTTTAATACCAATCAATGCCACATAACCACAGTTTCTGGATTAGCATTTTTGCTCGCACGGTGAAAGGTGACAAAATTCCCAGAGGATCGAAGAGTTTGAAAGCCGTGCTTGCTACTGAACGATTCGTGTGTTTCTCCTTACTTTCCACTTTGAGGTAAGAAGTCTAAATTTTAAAATGTCTGTTTTTTGGTCCCATATTACGAAAAGAACGCAGAAGAACGTCTGAGCTATCTTCGAGTGAGTCTAGTTCCAGTTTTTCCTCGTCGATTGCTTTCGTGATTCCCGTTTCCTTTTCGATAAATCGTCGAAGTTGGGAGGAATTCGTTTTTCACTTTCGCAACAGAAAGTTTGCTGATTCCAAGACTTCCGAGGCTTGTCTGAATAACTGTTTTCCACAGTAATAGGGAAGATGTCTTGACATTTCTTAAGATGATGCTTCACAACCGAGGTGCAAATAAAAGGGAAAGCATTTACTCGAAAACATGCCACCTTCATCCTATAATCCACGATCCTTTCATCTTTACGATAAACGTAACAGAGATAATTTATATCTTCTTCTCTTATCCCAACTTTGAGAAACGTCTTCTTCGCGTCTCCACAAAGGACTACTTGTTGCTTTCTAAACCGTACCAGGTAAAACCACGTCTTTCAGAGATTTCTCTCCCGAGTTTTTTGCGGAAGCATCCAAACAAAATCTGAATTTCGTCGTTTCCTTATCGGGTCGTACAACCATATGATGCGGAAACTATCGTACGGTTCCTTTTTCCATATCGCCCGGAGATTCTTCAGCGAACCCATTTTTCAAATAGGTGTCCATTGCTTCCTCGTATGCCTCCTTGAGCTTTGGATCCTTCTCCATTCTTTTTTCTTGCTGTTCGAGACGCCGTATTGCTGTCGAACGGTTATTATTCAGCTTCTTATTTCTTATAAAATGGGCATTCCAACTTCGTAATTATCTTTCTTGTAGCAGTGAGTAGCAGCGAGCTGTTCTTCTTCTGTACTTGCCTTGAATTCCAAAATTCCGAATTCCGAATGAATTCCGTAAATTCCAAGGCTCACTAATTTCCAACATTTTTCTTAATCCTTCGTTCAAGTCCTGATTGTTTATCGCTAGAATTGACGTAGGATTGCGTTTCCCTTTACTCTGTCCACAATCCTCTCCAGAAATAATCCAGCCTAATTTAGATTCCAATAGTCGTGGTGAATCTTAAACTTCAGACTTTATGGTAACTCCAGTGAGGAAGCGCCATTCACTTTTCAAACCGACAAGTATGTCGATTTCTAGATCTGACGTACCCTCCAAATTGTCGGCTAGCTCAAGTTCTTTAAACCAAACCCTTCTGGTATTCGGGTAACCAACTTGCTTAAATCCACTGTTCTTAAATTCTTCCGAAAGTTCGCAAGATTCAATGGGATCAACAATCTCGTGAATTTCTGTGGCGTTAATTTCAATTGACTCCTTATTGGTTCCATTAATACTAAAGAGCTTGAGCTTATAAACTTTGCGACAGCTGGAGTTATTCGTTACTCCCCAAAAACTTCTTACCTTCAATTGTTCCGTGGTCGTATCATTTAGGCCGTTAGTTACTTTCTTGCGAATCCAGGTCCGATTTGAACCACTGTCAAAAAGTAGTCGTACTATTCTGATACGTCCATCTTCATATTCCATGTCTGCTAAAGCCGTTCTAAAGAATGCGTCCCCTTCCTAGGAGTTCTTAACGCTGTTGGTTGCCATCGTAGTTGTCTTCGGAGTCCTATGCAGTAACGTGTGATGTGAGCCATTACAGACCGTACACACAGTGATATCTCTGCAATTTCTTGACAGGTGTCTTTTACGTAGGCAACGGAAGCATGCTCCATTTTTCTTCAGTCTTTCCAGCCTTTCTTCAGGGTTTTGATTCAACCCTTCCTGACAGTTGTCGGGTTGCAGTCCTTGGGGCAAAACCCAGATGCATTCCGTTGCTCTTTCTTTGTCTCTTTCACAGAGTAACCAGAGAGAAGATTCCTGTATGAAAGGCTTGTTGAAGTTTTGGGAGCGAAAAGGCCGTCGCAATTGAAGGAGCTTTTCAGTGTCAGTTGATGACTGGCTGAAAGATTAGCCATTTTTGGTGCCAGTTACTCCTGGAGCTTTTCGGTGCCAGTTACTCCTGGGAGTTGTATCGACTTCATAACTTAATATGGGTTTTTGTAGTTCCCGCTGTCGTAAGGGAGGGCAGACTAGATTTGACCAAACCTCCTCTGTCAAGGGGTTAGCCTAAAGGCTTTCAAAAGCTATCACAAACTTTCCATAAAAAAGACCTCAACCTTCACTCTGGGTGCTCTGTGGTCTCTTTAGACGTTGTGGCAGCCAACGTTGCTCCAGTAGGGTATTTTTAAACGGTTCACAGTTCGTAAATTTTTTAGCGTTGTCCTGGACTTGTTCAGGATTCTTTTCGATAGTTGAGTCTTCTCGAGAGTTTCAACTTCCTCTTTCAAAAATATTAGGAGTGTTTCCAGTGAAACACCCTTCGTTCTTCCTTGTCCCCTGTTCCATAGATTGTTCATTTCGTTTGGCAGCAAGGAGAATACAAGCGGGACTAATATGGTAATAAGGGATTCTGTAGATTTTCCCAAGTTATTAAGTCCTCGCAAATGGAACTCCAAAGTTTTATATAGTTTCCTAAGATCTCGAATGATATTTTTGGAGACGGGTCGTATCTTAAGAAGTTCGGCCACATGTTGATTTGCAATCATATTTTCGCTGCCATAGCGTTCTTGCAGGAGATTTTTCGCTATTTCGTAATTGGCTCCTGTGGTCATGATTCCTCTTACTGTATTCAATGCTTCGGCTTCCAAGCAAGATTTCAAATAAAAAAGTTTATCTGCATCGGATAGGTTATAATCCTCTTCAACAGCGCAGACAAAAGAATCCTAAAATTTTGGCCAATCCATAATGTTGGAACCGCTGAATTTCCGCATGTCAATTTTCGGTTTCCTAATGTGATTCTTGCTCCTTACACAAACATTTGAAGCGATTTCGGATGTACCTTCTACCATTCCAATACCGTTGTTTTCTGGAATAAGATCATCTTGAGGTAGAGGATTTCCAAGCGTAGTAAAAGTTTCCATTCCGCCAACTACATCTACTGGTGGAAGCTGCTTCGTTTGTTCGGCCAGTTTGAGCTTTGCTTGCACCAAATAACGTATTTTGCTTAGTTTTTCGTAATACGTTTCCATTTCTTCCGATTCCTTGTCGGATTCTTCCTGTGCTTCCATAAGAGCGAGCATACCTTTATCTGCTTCCTTGAGTCGATCTTCTTTTGACTTCAGTTGTTCTAACCCAATGTTAAGAACACTTATAGAAGAAGTCTCCCTTTCTGATTCGACTCTTAATCCGTTTACCTTATTTTCTTGCGATTCTCGATGTCCGACATTTTTCAGAAATTTCGGGTTCCAGTTGAGAAGAGCAAGTCCAAAATTAAGCCCTGTATGTCTCCAGACGTACAAGTTTCATGCACAATGTATTTCGAAATGCAAATTGCCCAATTGCAAGATGCAGTTTTAAATTTCAATTTTCGATGAGGTCAAAATTTCTAGCTTACCAGCCGGCTCCGAGGACCATGTTCTGAATTAGTAATGGATAGTAATTTGATAACACTATGATTCAATGCGAAAAGCATGTATTTTTCTCGAACAATGTATGATAGATCTTTTTCTTGAGTGTTTTCGTATATAGACAAAAGGCGTCTGCCCTTGAACTCAAGGGATACACCCTTATCAACGTTTTCACTATCTTTTCAAGTCGGGCATTCACCCCTTTAGGCGATAGATTCAAATTTCATAGTTGCAAAATAAAAGGGGAGAAACAAATCAAAATAGAATGTTCTTATTCCCTATAACGCGCTGGTCTCTTGACCGTTCGACCTGATCGAGTACGATTCAGAACACCTTTCAATAAGCAAAATAAACTCCCTACAAACCAAGTGCAATCCTGATCCCGTTCGGCTGGTGCGCTACTGGTCTCCTTCGAGACAACCGATGTACAGAGAACTTTGTAGAATAAATTTAATAACGACTAGTTCGGACACGGTGGCACTGGACGATCTAGTACGGAACTTTTGGAAGACTGACACGATCGGAATTGACACCTCAAAGAATGCAGTGAGCAAAGATGACGAGATGAACCAAATGTATGCAAAGTCGGAGACCGTTATGATGTGGCCTCTTACGTAAAAACGACAGCCCCATACCTGCCGAATAACAAGCAACATGCTACGCAACGCTTCTTCACCATAGAGTTAAAGCTTTCGAAAGATCCGAACCTAGCTAGTAAATATTCCCAAATAATAGAGGAGTACATGGAGCAAGGCAACGCCAAAACGGTATTGTTTAACAAGCTAGAGGGTCCGAAAGGTAAAACGTGGAACTTACCACGCCATGCTGTATTGAACCCAAATAAACCGGACAAGATACGATGTTTTCGACGCCTCTGCTCGCTTTGGAAACATAAGTCTCAATGAAAACCTAATTAGAAGTCCGGACCTACTTAAGTGTAGTTTACACTGCCATGTCAGTGTGACAAAAGCGGCACGCGACGTCACTAATCGTGACGGATAAGGCTTGCGCATGGTCAGTACTGGTGACAAACTCGTAGCTTGTGCCGAAAAAAATATTGAGCACTGCTCAACTTTTCGGGATGACATACAGGCAAGGACCAATCACAAAAGAGGTAGGTTTGGCTTAATCAAAAATTGGCGCGGAAAACAAATTCTATAGGTAATTGTACATAGTCTATAGCTATACCCATTATATATTTTCACTGAAGTACGGAAAAAGATTAGGGGGAAAGCTACGTCAATATCTGGAAAGTTTATAATGTATCTTAGCCTTTGTCCAAAGTTTCTCCTAAGCTTTATTCCTATTCCTGTTTAGCTGTAAAAAAATACAATGATTGCCTGGAACAGGGTACGAATTTGAGTGCATGTAACTGATTTGGATATCTGGTCAATTGGCATACCTTTGTAGTGCATGACCGGATTGGGCTACCACTGAGGTGATGTGGCTTTGCCACGTTAGCTTGTTGTCGTAGATCAAGCCAAGGTATCTCACCTCCTTTTTCTTGTGGGTTACGGTAGTTCCCTAAACGAGTGGCGCTGTCTCAATCGTTCTTCGTCTAGAGAAGTGGATGAGCTCCGTCTTCTCTTTGGCGAATTCAAGACCCAGATTTTTCGCCCACTTTTCAAGAGCACAAAGGTTATTTCCGAGTAGTTTTGTATTCACTTCGCTAGATGAGCCGGAAGTGTCGAAAAGCAAGTCGTCCGCGAAGGCTTGTGCTCCGATTCTCTTCCGGTTTATAGTCTCAAGAGATCTATTGATGTAGGCCAAGAATAGAATCGGAGATAACGGGGAGCCTTATGGTACACCTTTCTGGATAATATACAGCTGGCTTCTTTCCCTTCCATGGGCGACAAACGCTCTGCGATTCTGAAGGAAACTACGCGTCCAATATACAGTCTTCCAAGGTACTCTTCGCTTCCGCAATTCCTTTTCGAGTTTCTGGTGTACCACGTTATCAAACGCGCCTCTAATATCAAGGAGAAGGGCTGTGTGGATCTTGCCCCTGTCAAAGTTGTCGAGTATGGAATTGCTGAGTTGTGTAAGGGCGTCTGTGGCACTTCTCCCTGGCCTGAAACCCCATTGGGCTTCTGACAACTTGTTGCTTTCTTCAAGGTACTCTTGTAGCCTTAAGGACACAGCTTTTTCCAGGATCTTGCCGAGGATGGGTAGGAGGGCAATCGGTTGAAAACTCCTCATTGAGTTGTAAATCTTCTTGCCCGATTTTGGAAGTGGGAGCACTTTTCCCGTCTTCCACACTATGGGGTAATGTCTCAGGGAAAAGGACGCGTTGTAGATCTTGACCGATGTTGGTGCGATAATCTTCCAGATTTCCTTCAGAACGATGATTTGTATATCGTCATATCCTGCATTTTTGTTCTACGGAAGGCCGTCCAAAATGTGGGTGATTTCTGGAACTGTAAAATCCGAGGAGTGTTTGCATCGGCTTGGTTTCTTGCAGAATGGCTTATTTCTGGATCGGAGCCCGGCACTGTACGGAACATCCGAGACTGATACACCTCCAATTAGGTTTTCGGCAATAAAGTTGAGTCTGGAAGTTGGATCTTCGAAATGCATACCATCTTCAGTTTTCAGCTGCTCCAACTTAAAGATGCTGTTGTCTGTGCGCAGCGATCTATCCAGATTCTAAATGGTCTTACTGTCTGTGGTGTAATCTTTTTTGCCCAATATGCGTCTCAGTGTTTCCTGGTTAGCGCTCTGTATAAGTCCGTTTGGTTTTCCATTCAGCTTCCCGCCTCGGGCCTCCAAGTGTGCGGTAAGCGCGTAGTGATTTAGCTGCTTGTTTACGGGATTCGGCGAGTACTCTATTCCACCACGGGTTTTTCCAGTGGGAACTGGTGAATTTCGGGATGTTCTGGGACATGGCTTCTTGTATGATCGTTGTGAACTTTTCTGTTGCCCTGTCAATACACCGTGTACTGTTGAGCTTTGAGAACTTGCTTTCATTCGCCAGTAGGGGCCGTCCACAAATGGCGCCACCCGGGTAGAGGGTGGGTGGGTTCAGTCAAAGATGACGCGAGATGAGGTTACATAATTGTATTGTCGCACGCGTGGGCTATTCTTATCGTTGCCACTTGTCCCGTTTTCTTGTTCACAAAATATGACAAATAATAAGAATGACACTTTTCACAAATAAATTTCTTTTTCTTCGAAGGAGTCTCTAAAAACTTCTCAAATAAGTCACTGAACTTGTCCTTCCTTTTGTTGTCTAGCTTCATTTGTTCTTCTTGTTTTGCGCGCCATGCGGAACCCTCTGTCTGTCTAAACTCTGTACAATCTGAAAAATCACAAATTATTTTAGTCAAATTTTAAGGTAAATAAATACAAGCAATAAATTATAAATACTAAGTTACCTTCAGTCGGTGCAGGACTACCATCTATAGAATTTAAGCTCTCACTATCCTGAAAATTAGTCTCTTCTATAAAGCCTTCTTTTTTCGCTCCACTTCATTCTCCGATGAGTAGACTATCAGTTATATTGGAAGGATTACTTTCCGGCCGTTTTCCTATTACTTTGTCTATTGCGTTGTAAAAAGGGAACGATTGTTCGATTTTCAAGTCGCCAGATCCGCTCCTACTTATTTTCGCAGAAAATTCCCTGTACTTTGTCTTTAAATTGTGAAGTTTTTCTTTAATTTGGGCCGCTGAACGATCACAACCGAGCTTCTGTAGCTCTGCTTCTATTTGTTTGTATAGCAAGTCCTTTCTTGTCATTGTATCAAAATTTGCATTCCTGGTGCGCCCCAAATGTCAATCAAATGACAAGTCTCGTCATGTCCCCAGTGACGACCTTTCGTACGAGTTTTCTCAGCCATATTAAGAAACTAAATATAAAACTACGATTAGTCCCTTAAAATAAAATCTTCAGTAAAATAAATAAGACGTTTTAAATATAAAACAAAAAATCTACCGAACTAGGCCAATCAAATGTTGGAATATCAGAAAAGCAGATTTTTCTTTACAACTATTAGCTTTTGCTTCCAACTAACTGCTTCTTCAGTGGCTTCTATTCTTTATAAAGCTCCGTTTCACCTTTCCCTGTAGAGAAAATAAACCATTATAAAAGAAAAGTTAATTCACTTAAGATTTCCAATTGCTTATTCTGGATGCATTCCTCATTAAAAAATTTCACTGCTTAAAACTTGGCCAAATTGTGAAATTTTTTAAAGAGAATAAAAGTATAGAAAAGAAAATATTAGCAAACTTATGCTTTCATACGCTTTTCCAGGATGTATTTGCTTAGCATTTCAATAATTTATTGCAAAATTTTATGAAAAATGAGAAAATTTTACTAAGCAGGTAGAAACGTAATTTGTTCTCAGGGTGAACGGTAAAACATTGCATCTTTATTACTACGTTTTCTTATACACATAGTTCCTCTTTGAAAACAGCGCGAAGGAGGAGCCTAAACTTTGTGTAAGACAAACTTGCCTCTTCCTTAGGTTGACATAACCTCGTCAAGTACCTTGTTCATTTTAGTGAGACCTCGCTTATAATAAACAGAGTTTATTTTAACGAAATAACTATGGTTATTTCCCTAGTGTAACCGCACCCATAGTCAACCAAGTGCTGTGGAGCCCCTTAAATGATGAAGATTTCTACAATGAATCTGACCACTCAGCTGTCCTACTACGTATTCAAAGCCCACCTACACTAGGTTTAAATGCTGTTTGGTGCTAGGGGAAAGCAAACTGGACAACGTTCGCTCCTACACGGCGAAAGAACTACGAGATCGTTCACAAATGGCGCCACCCAAAAATCGCGAATTTTTTACCCACCCACCCCTTGGTCACCTACCGTCACCTTTGCCGTCACCCCACCCTCTAAAATGGCGCCATCACCTGGTTGACCTCTCTCACAAATTGAAAACTGGAAAAACAAAAAAATATATTTTTTTAAAACAATATTTTAAGTTATACGTAAAATTGATTTGCATAGAATCATCGATTAAGTGTAGAGTTATAGGATGGCGTCACTTTCTTGCCAACCCCCTCCCACCCTCTCGTCATCTCGCGTCATCTTTGACTGAACCCACCCAGTTCTTTGTAATCATTTTCATAGATAATTACTGGATTTGAACAAGTGCGTTTCTTATAGCTTCAGGAGTTGAGCATTCGGCGTTAACAGGCATTTCGTCATTTTCTTGCATCACATCTCGTTCTTCAATTTCTTCGTCGACTATCGTCCATGAATCGTCGCAAGAATCGCCTTGCTCTTCACAAATGTTATGTAATATACAACAAGCATGGATTACATTTTGTATATGGTTTATCTGAGTATCATTTGTTTTAAAAGACATCGCCAGCGAGCTTTCAGTTTCCCAAAAGCACGTTCTACAGCCATGCGGTTCCTACCATGATTCTGATTAAACAGCTCTTTTTCGGGTGTGATGGCTGTTGTTGCATAGGGCTTCATTAACCAATTGAGAAAAGGGTATGCAGCATCACCCAAGATATAATAAGGAATTTGCACACCACCGATTTCGCTAGTTATGTCAGGAAATAGGTTCCCTTGCTCCCCAGCAATGAACACATTACGGTTTACAAGTACTCTAGCATCATGAACAGATCCAGGCCATCCAATATGAACATGAACACCCCGGTCTAGCAACTTTAGGGATTTTTTCCAATAAGAGATAAAACTAGTGTATTTTCGTCCCACCCCTTCAGTTTCCTATTTCATCGTCTGCAGATGACAGCACGAGTAAACAGCGCGAAACTTGAAATGCTCTTTGCAGTGACTTAGAAGGTCGCGCCCACTAAACATGATCTCAGTATTTAGCACTTCTATGTAAATAGCGGAATGCCATTGGTTGCCATAGCTGCGACTAATTGACGCGTTTCGGGAGCACAAGTGTTTCGGGATGCTACTGCTAGGGGACCACTAAATTGTGACTGCAGCTCCTAAAAACACCATAAGCTCGCTTACAGATCTCAGTTGAGCTTGGATTGTTGTTGAGCGCTCAGGTGTAGCTTGCCGAATGAAGTAGGTACGCTTAGTGAATGCCAACTTAATTTCTAATTTCCTCCATTCTGCGTTTTGTGTTAATTGTAATACTGTTGTTTTAATAAATGTTCGTTTTTTTACTGTTTTTCAGGTGTTCTGCAATACATTTACGTATTTTGTTGTTGTGGATCGCGAACGTATGCACTATATTTTTTGGGCCGTACCAATTCCTGGAGCTTCGTATAGTAAGTGATGCAAAGTTTGAAATTTTTCTAGCTCAGCCTTACTAAGCCCAACAAAATTTTTCTGTTTCTCATTTAGGTTTTTCTGACGTACCATTTTCTTGTTGTTGAACCTGAACGTATGAGCAACTTTTTTTTACGCACCAACTCCCGGTTCTTCACTTTGTAAGTAATATGTAATTATTAGTTTTTCTAAATTTTCCTAATTTTAGCAAAACATTATAATTAGCCTGTAGACTGTAGGTTGTAGAATCAGGAAACCCGAATAAAGTTTTAAACAGAACATTATTAGCAAGTATCTTTTGCAATGCAGGTACGATTGCATGAATAAATTAATTCAAGTATAATTGTAATGGGATTTCAACTCGACATAATTTATAAATAGTGAGTTTCGTTGCTTGTAAACCGCAATCTATTGTAGCATAAATCCATGTGCCGGTACAAATGCTACTCAGCAACGTAGTTTATGCTACAAAAGGTGGGTTGGACGTAAGTAAAAAACTGTGCGTATTTCCTTTCGAACTCGCTGCGCTCTCTAATGCGAACTAAGTTTCGCAATAAATTGTAAACTCTTACTGTTACGTCTGGTGATTTTGCCGTTCCCCTGAGTCTGTCTAGGTTTTTTTGCCAAGCTCTGTCGACATGCCATAGGCAAACTCTCCTTTGTGTGTACTGCACATTAAAAACTAACTTCCAGGCGTTCCAAAATTGATCCGCCATATCGCTCATAAACTCTTTTGTCTGTATGTTACCTACGCTATCTTTCAGTTTCCTAAAGAAGTAGTTGTACACGGGCTGGTTTTCTCTATCGCTGATTAGGGCTGTGGTCTCACTTGGCGAATTACCATGGTAATTGGGTCAAAATAACCTCGGTTGTTATTCCGAGAGGTCTCATTAGAAATAACCAGGTAGTTGCTGAGGAATTTACGGGTTAAAACTACCACGACAGAGAGCAAGGTTATCTTAACCCAGGATTTGGGAATTGGACGCTCCGCCTTCGCGCGTTTTTCAAAATGGCTACATAGTAGATATGTATACATGCAGTACAATGAGTAATAAATATATAAATATATATATATATATATTCTTTACAAACGATTTGTCAGTACTCCTTTCGTTCTTTGTTATACCCAGCACACGAACCCCCATTTTCTCAGGCTTCTACATACAGGCTTGTGAAACTTTCACAATTTTCACGCTGTAGAATTGATAGAAAGCAACATAAAATTAATGAGAGATTAGAAACAGGATCCACTGTTTCCCAATGTTACGTTGTCCCGAATTTCTCCTATAAATTTCTCAAATTAGGTTTTAATGTAGCTGTTTTACTCCTTTAGGAGCTAGATAATACTTCGTTGTTCCGGTTTGACCAATATAAAAAGCAAACACAACGAATTGAAATGCATTATTTTACCACAGCTTGATATATTGAAACAACAGTTACATAACGATAGTTTTTGTGTTGCTTTCGCATTCCTCGGTAAGTCCATATTCAAATATGAGGTTACACTTACAAATAACTTATTTTGTAAAATTGTTTTTAGCTCAGAGATGGCTGATGATCGTTCCCGCGGGAAAGGTCGCCATTGGGGGTTTGAAGAAACTAGTTTTTTTAATTGAAACCTGGAGAGCAACCGAGATGCATATTAAGTTTGATGGGATGTTGCGAAAAGATGCGTTGTATAAGGAAATAGAGCTAGAACTCAACGGGAAGGGTTACTGTCGTTCGTCAATTCAAATAAAAGAAAAATTGCACAATTGAAAAGGCAGATATAGAGAATGGTTAGCAAAAATTAATAAAAGCGGGGCTGGAGACGTCAAAGTCGAACATTCCTTCCCATTCTATGATGCGATTAACAAAGTAATAGGGAAAAGGCCAGCTAATAATCCTTCGAATGTAACGGACAGCTTGTGCAACGAAGAGTGCAGCGTTCCAGATGAAAGCGTAAACAATGTTCCGCAAGATGAGAGTTCGAAATCTGTCGACCCTATTCCTTTACCCGCTGATGGTAAATAATTGTTTTTCAATAGACTAAGTTTTAAGAAAATTACATTGTATAGATTTGTAACGGGGACAATTTATTGGTACTACGAGGACTAAAAACGAACAGAAGGGAAGGGGTTAATAGTTTAGGCGAACTAAGCCAAGGTAGGCCTACCCTCCTAAGAGGAAGAACCAGCCCGGACTGAGCCGATGGTGTGTAGTTTGAGAACAGTATATATACGGAGGTAGCGAGGTCACGGACAGGGTGAATAACAAGTGAAGCCATTCTAAGAAATATTGTTCACTTAAGCAAACTAACACCAAAAGATAAGCTGCGCGATAAAGGCACCCAAGATCGTAGTCTTGGCACGAGAGGCTTCCGCCTCCTTCTACTAGGCCTGTTAACAATATGTATCGCGCGGCTGAAGGTCCGTGACACAAACAGATAATTTCACTGTTACATTATTTCCTTCGTTAGAAAAGATGCGTCCCCGCATCTGGGTAACATAAACTTTGTGCGGTAGCTTAGGGGAACAAGGTGAATAGCACTTGACATACAATTTGTAAAATTTGTGAACAGTTCGTGAAGGTGGATACTTATAATTTTCTATACAAAATATGCACTTTAACAATATTGCACTAAGCGAAAAGCTTCCAAATGCTTTTTTTCAACGCTTGTTGCTTCGGTATTGGCTTCTTTGCCACAAAATCAAATGCCTCTTGCGGGCTACCACATAGTCGCTGCCTCTTCTGGGCTTTCAATTGCGCCATGTCTTCTATTTCCAAACTAACAATGTACGCCTATCCGGAACGTATGACGAGCTCAGGTTCTTTTCGTGAAATCCTGCTCTTCTAAGTCCGAGGCTGAAAAATGTCATCCGCTCCGTTCGATACCTCTGGGGGTTGAACTTGGCAGTAGTGTTGCTCTACTGTACGCGGGATTTTTTTTAGTACGGCTCCCAGGTTGCAAAAACTAACCTGATGTAACTACATGTTACATAGACCAATGCGAAAGGCTAGGTCTAGGAGCAAGTGCAATTGTAAAGAGTTAAAATTTCCACACAACAAGAACAGAAAAGTTAGACTTTTAAAAGATAGGGGATCTCCTCAGAACAATGATTCGGAGGGTATTTGTCAATAACTAAACGCTAGTGATGGCTGAAAATATTTTAGGAGTTAAAGAGAAAAATGCTTTTCGTTACCGTAAACTACTATGTCAAAACGACAACATAGTAGTGGGGACGCGTGAATTTGGTTTAGGGGTCTCTTCGGAGATGGTTCGGAACCGCTGCCGCCAGTGTAACGGAGACAATTTATTGGTACTACGAGGGCTACAAACGAACAGAAGGGAAGCGGTTACTAGTTTAGGTACACTAAGCCAAGGTAGGCCTACCCTCCTAAGAGGAAGAACCAGCCCGGACTGAGCCGATGGTGTGTAGTTTGAGAACAGTATATATACGAAGGTAGCGAGGTCACGGACAGGGTGAATAACAAGTGAAGCCATTCTAAGAAATATTGTTCACTTAAACAAACTGACACCAAAAGATAAGCTGCGCGATAAAGGCACCCAAGATCGTAGTCTTGGCACGAGAGGCTTCCGCCTCCTTCTACTAGGCCTGTTAACAATATGTATCACGCGGCTGAAGGTCCGTAACACAAACAGATAATTTCACTGTTACATACGTCACAACTATCTTGGGTTGTAATTACCAGGGTTAGAATTCCGCCAAGTGGGACCACAGTCTAGGAAGGCTACCGGGTACCCCGTTAACTTCTGTCGAGAACCATTAGGGTAGTGAGAATGAAACTATACTGGTCAAGTTTATAAGTACTGTCTATAAGGTTGCATCCCTGAGAAAATAACTTAAGAGCCTTTTTCTGTCTTTCAAAAATAATTCCTAACGCTAAACTATTTTCTTCTAACCCTGACTCACGGTCCACAATGCCTTGGGGCTTGTAGCAAAGCACTGGATTGTATTCCTCCTTGCACTGCTCTGCTACCCAGACTCCGATACTTATGCTATCGTCACTGTCTTTTCTCTGGGGCGGCGGGAACTTCTGTGCTATATTCCGTATGTCTTTGACAGTGAGCAAGTTGTCTATATTTATGTTATCGCAATTTAAGTCGCCTCGTACATGGTCTACTATTTTGGCAGGAATAACGCCTAACAGAACCAGTTTCCCTATGCGCTCTCTCGTTTGTGGGTGCATGCGATTTCTGAAAGGTAATTTTTTCGTAACTTACGTGAAACAAACAATATTCTATATTGACAGCTCCAGTTTCTTTTGATCTGCGAGCTTGTATAAAGGCTGGGCAGCACACACCCGTGCGTACAGAGCCGAGTTGCTTGCAAGCGCGCAAGCGAGAGCTATGGTTATTATAAATAAAAGAGCGGTTACACGTATACGTGTATGTATCGTAAGCAGCGCACCTACCTATCCCTCTCCTCATTATAAAAGATACTCCTTTTTTCTCCATCTCTACCTTCCATAGTTCGAAACGGGAGAAACTAGAATAGTTTGCATCATCTATTTTACAGTCCTGTTCTTCGTGAAAACATCAGATATGGTCAACAAGACTAACATGTCTACTAAAAGTTGCTGCACATTGGAAGCATTTTAGTGCAAGGCTTGCGCCTTTCTTTTGATTGTTCTCGTTTCTATTCTCAGAAACTAGCCTACTTAACTGAACAGTTATTATAACCAAGGAGTTCCAGAATCCTTCGTAACTCAATCTCCTGTGACAGCATGGATACAACCCTATTGCTAACGCCACGGCAGTTGCGCGAGCGGTGTCCCACTTCATCCTTCCATAAATGTTCCGTGACCCGACATTTTGTTCCTTGACCCTTTACAATGCTTTGCCAACCCGTGACGGGACGTTGTCATCATACATTTGTTGTGCCGTTTTTTTTTGCTGAGTGTCCTTGTATTTGTCATCGAAATAAAGTATGTATACATAAGGAAGTGCTGGCGGGATTTTTGAATTGGTGTAAGAGGACGCCCGAAGCTATAAAAGGTAGGTGAAGGCAACGAAGAGAGCCTAGACTTTTCAGCAACAGGAGCTATGAGCTCTTTTAAAAGAAAAAGACGTGTTTCAGGAGCAAGGAGGGATCGAATGCATTCACTCCCACAACCACCCACCCCTTCCCTCCCTCAGAAGCGTTGCTCATGATCTCCATTCCCTCCCTCGCTCCCGAAAGCGTCTTTCCCCTTTACAAGATCTCATAGCTCCTGCTCCCGTAAAGCACGCCTTTCCATTGCTCATGATCTCCATTCCCTCCCTTGCTCCCGAAACGCGTCCTTCTCCTTTAAAAGAGCTCATAGCTCCTGCTCCCGTAAAGCACGCCTTTCCCGTATGAAGGTTTGGGAAATCTCCCAATAACTCCCACCCACCCCTTCCCTCCCTCAGACGCATTGCTCATGATCTCCGTTCCCTTGCTTGCTCCCGAAACGCGTGTTTTTGTATGTAAACGCCGATAGCTCCTCATCCTTAAAAGCACGCCTTTCTTCCACGAACTCGTTGTGAAACCTACCACTAGATGACAGCATATACCAGTCCCAAAAGGGCAAAGTGTGCTCCCGAAACGCGTCATTTAATTACGTGTGGTTGCCGTTATAGCTATTCCTTTAATTGATTTAATTCCTTTGATTGTATCCTTTAATATTAGGATTGCTTATTTTTTAATAGTTTAAAGACAAATATGTGTATTAACCTAAATAAAGATAAAACGCGACTATTTTACTTCAAAAAATTAGTAAGCTATGCATTTGTCGTGTTTTCTAATTTTCAATGATTCATTGCATGACATGCAAATGAATAATAAAACTTCTCAAGCTACGTTTCCTTAGCTTGCAACGAATACGGTAGTTACACTATCTCCAAACATTTTTTCTCCTTAAAAAGCGCTTATCACGTGATCAAATAGAAAGATGCCGGTTTCAAATTTGTCTAAACGAAAGATGCGGACAAGTGGTAGATTTGGATACTGTGTATTGTGGAGTTTTAGAAGCAATTTTTTCTTTTCGTTCATTCCTTTTTTCACGACCTTGGTTTTCATCCTGTCCTTTTCTGCCCTTTCACCTGTTTTCTACATTGCTAAGTTTCCTTTCGCGATAACACGTGTAGCCTTTCGTTCTACCAGCGGTTATAAAAGGGAGCCTTCTCCTCAAGTCTCGCGCTCTCGTTCTTTGGTCTTTGACCAAACTTCACCTCAACCTTGTCAAGCGTCCCTCAATACTTCCACGTGGTTACCTGGCTTTGTACCCCTTGAGTTTGAGTATTTGGAAGTGGGAAAGTGGTTTTTGGGCAATACATTATTGTTTCCACAAATTATCATTGGTCCTCCGTCATTCGGTAAGTCCGCAGTCAATTATATTTTTGGTTGTCGGGCATCAACCGGCAAGCGGCACGAACATGTATCACTGTTTGAGGAAGTATAGAATCGAAAACGCATTTTTTAAACAGCATTCGAAGAATTTCAAGAAAAGTTTCAAGAAGAGAAGAACGGCCTTCATATGACGTTAGAAGTATTCATTATAAACGTGACGCCCAAAATACACCTGGAAACTGCACAAACGCATGAGAAAAACTTCCATTTTAAAATTTTGGTGGTCAGGTGATCTTGACATATTAAATTTGTATAGTATTGGGTCATTCAGTGGGTCCGGACACCTTTTTAGCGAGAATTTGAAAACGAATTTCTCTTTACGTAACGTTTGTTTCCCAAAAATATTTGGAGTATTTTGTTCGATCACTTTAGCCCAACGATTGGATAGATCAAAGATTCCCTTGTCCAAGAACATCTTCTGTTTTTGTGCAAAAAACTGATCAAGGTGCTTTTATATGGCCTTCAGATTTGCGATTTTTTTATTGAAAAGTATTTTAAAGAGTGTGAAAAAGACCGTAATCTAATAGAGTATTGTCAGGACTGTAAAGGGAGTGCTGTTAGAACATCCCAGGAAAATTCCAACAGTTTTTGTCAGGTCCGCGAAGATGCGAGTCATCGGGCGTTGTAGTGAAAGGTTGTGCGTCTTCTGTTGGCTAAATCTGGAGGCTTTTGAGCAATTGCGTCTTTCAAATTTCCCAATTCCTCGCAATATTTGTCGGCATTTATGACTAGTCTTCTAGGAATAGCTCATATCAAAAGAATCCCTTAAAATTTCACCAGATGTACAGATTCACATTCTTCCGGTGGACCCTAGCTTTAGGAACGGATTATGTACGTCTGTCCGTTATTCCTCGAGATTTTTTTCTTGTAGCATTATTGTATACCATCCGTGTTTAACTTCCGGTAATCACCTTCCTCAAAAAAAGGATACTGCTTGTTTTTATTCGGCAATAAGTCGCACGCCTTCACGCGCTACTCCAGGTCCTGTTGCTGAGGTCATGTGGGAGCCGCGCGTCCGCTCTTTACACGTAGTCAGCGGATTTCGGTTGATTCACAACGCTTTATTGTGATAAATCAACAAACTCCTGTATCTACTGAATTGTCAGAATTGGGTTTGTTTCCATCAAAGTCGTTTTTTGGTCCGGATTGGCCTTTTAATGGAGACTCGGTCGGCCACCACCTTGACAAAAATATTTCCACTTCAAAACAGTGGACACCGTTTCCTAACCACGGATTCTTTTACGGCATCCGGACCATAAACTGCACACATTTTTTTAGTCGTTTGGGAACCGTAGAGACATCCCTGGAAATTGTAACGCATATAATCGCGATAATTTCCAACGAGATCGGTCAATCTTTCAGCGTCGAATAAAAACTTCGTATTCAAGTTAAGAAGTACCAAGCTTTAGTTATCATGTCACTGAGAGACTCCTCTCACTGGTTTGTTAGTAAAAGGTGCGCGTGCGCACTCAAAGAGAAAAACCAGGGCAGTTTGAATTCGAAAGTGGTTGAAAAGGTGTTAGGATCATGTTCGAGTTCGAGTCGTGAAGTGATAGGACGTGTTGTTTGTGACTGTGGGAATCAGCTGACAAAACATACCCAACAGTACCAAAAATAATCCTTGCAAGTAACTCTACCTTATGAAAGACTGGCACGGTGTATCTAGTGATTCACTGTCCCACCTCTGTATTAGGTGCGATAAGGCATTTAAAAAAAGCCACAACGCACAAAAGTAAATAGCCACAACTACCAGGAGAACATTTAAATTAAATGTACTCCTGGCAGAAGGAAAAGCATCGGAGAATCAATGCCTGGCCCCTCAAAAAGAAAAGAGGACTTCCTTAGCCCCAGGGCCGGAACCCCCCCTCCCCCAAACAAACAAAATACGACAGTTTACTACTCCCCAATACTCTGAACACTGAAGTTGACGTGGCTACTTCCAACATTCCTATGGAACCCATTGCTCTCCCGCCCAATACCTCAGGTACCCCCAGCTTAAAGGATAGCGGCAACAATCTAAACTCCCTCCTCGACTCTGACGACATCAAAATCATTGTCGAGCTGAAGAAGGAACTCGCCAACATCAAACCTATTGCAGAACTAGTGCCGCGCCTTATTGAAGAAATTCAGCAATTAAGAACGGAGCTCAAAGCGCACCAAGCAATGTCGAACATAAACCCGCAATAGTACACTTCTTTTGCCGAAACTGTTAAAAGCAAGACACCCACTAATCCTACAACCCAAACTAATAAACCCGCACAGGCAATCCCTATGATTGTTGACAAAGAAATGGAATTTTCCACATAATCGAGCAAGAAGATGAAAATAAAAGGAAAGAGCCACCCACCCCCAAACGACTTCTGGAAACTTTAAAAGATGACCTGACTAAAGCTGCTCTAAACATTCGCAAACCTGCTCTTATTAAGAAGACAAATTCAAACAGGTTGCAGCTGATTTAAAGTACCCAAGAAGAAAAGAAAAAAGCTGAACAAGATCTGAGCTCAATTAATTAACCAAAACTGGGCCCTGTTCATGTAGTTAAGCGTAAAGCTAACAACAAAATCGTTGTCCACCAGATTCCCCGCTGCGAGACACTCCAAACAATAGCTGAACATCTCAACGAAAAGAACGGAAAGACTTTTGAAACCTTGTTCAAAAACACTGATATCAATTGGCTCACCCCTGATGGAGGAAAATCATTTGGATCCTTAATAATTGACGTCACCCTCCCTGCTACCAAAGAAAAAATCCTGAAACAAGCCTATCTTCTCGCTTTCAACCGCCTTGCCCCGGTGAAAGATTACCATTCGCTTAACGCTTTGCAATGTTTCAAGTGCCAAAAATATGGCTATATGGCCCCTCGATGTTCAGCGCCATCTCAGATTTATGCCAAATGCTCTGGCCAACATTCGTTAAAGTCCTGCAGCTCGAACAATCTGAAATGCCCAAATTGTGGAGGAAATCATGCTTCTATGCACAAGGAGTGTACAGTGCGCCAAGAATACCTGAAAAACCTTCCAAGAAATCCTTAAATGGCACATGTAAACCTACGCTCACAAGAACCCAATTCCCTCCCAAATAGGAAAACGACTCGAATTATAATTCAGAATATCAGGAAGAGTTTCAACCAGCTAATAGAATTAACAAGGGAAGCTGAACTTCAATCTGCTGATGCGCTCGTTATATTAGAGCCCCCACAAAATTTCTCTAGTCCTACCATCCAAAACTTCCACGTATACTCACCTAAAACGGATTATAAAGGAACAATAACACTAAAAAATCGAAATAAATCGCAACTTCAAATAATAGAAACTCGAGAACTATATAATGTGATCAAATTCACTCCTCGAAGGAATTTCCCCCCGTTTATTATTATTGGCATTTACCGAAGACACACGGAAGATATCCACGCTATCCTTGACGAAATATGGAGCAAGTACTCAAAATCATCCCCGTACCTAATTTTAACAGGCGATTTTAACGCCCACCACTGAGCCTGGGAAGAGAAGACTCCAAACAGAGCCGGGCTGAATCTTCATGACTTTATTCAAAGAAATAACTTAACAATCTTAAACGAATGGAACGTACCTACATATGGAAATGAAAGAGGAAGCTCGTCTACCCTAGATCTGACAATAGCAACACCAGCATCCTTGCATTTCCTGAGACAATCTCTTCTACAAAATGATGCCTTCATTAATGAATCCGACCATGAAGCTGTTCTCTTAGAGTTTGATTTCCCTCCTGATAATGATACGTCTTGGATATGGAACCATAAAAAAGCTGAACGGACAAAAATAAATAGTCTCCTACTGACTGAAATTCAACAACACTCTTCTCTATTCTCAAACATACATGACAATGATACCTTAGATCAAGCCACAGATCTACTCACAAAGATGATCTCAAATACCCTAGAAAAATTTATCCCTAAGATCTCGTTGGCGAAAAAGAACAACTCTTGGTGGAATATCGAATTGACTAAGCTACGTAAAGAAGCAGCCAAAACATTGCGATTATTTAAATCCTCTAGATCTTCTACACACGAATCTCTTTGGAAGAAAGCGAGAAATATCTACACACAAAAATGCCGAGAGAGTAAAAACAAATACTGGGAGAAAAAGTTACATACTCCAGACAATAAAATACTTCGGAACCTAGATAGAAGAAGGCGCAATTTACAAAACTCGGCAAGTCTAGATGAACTTAAAAACGACGAGAACAATGAGTTAGAGAGTGAAACGGACAAATTGAACTACTTGGCCCAAAAAAAGTTTCTGTGGCAAAAATTGCAACGGAGATTGATTTTAGAACACATTCGAAAGAAAAAATGCACCTTCGATCTCATACGAAGAAGTATCAGAAATTGTAAAAGATCTACCTCTCATTAAGGCTCCAGGAAAGGATAATATCCAACCGATTGTAATAAAAAACACGTGGAAAGTGATTGGACATACTATAGTCTCTCTATGTAATGCTTCTGTTGGTCTTTCATATTTTTCTAAGGCCTGGAAAATGGGTAAAGTGATTCCGTTACCTAAGCCCAATAAAAATGATTACGCGAAGTACAAAAGCTTTCGCCCCATCACACTCTTGCCCACAAATTGAAAAATTCTAGAAAAAACAATTACGCGAAAGATTTTAAATTATTTGAAATCCAATCGTCTTCTCTCTGACCGACAGTGGGGCTTCCGGGCACTAAGATCAACTACTGATGCAATGATGGAGTTAAGCGACCAAATTCTCAGAGGTTTTAATAACCGCAACGTCACGTCAGCCCTGCTACTAGATATTGAAGGCGCGTTTGATAACGTTGACCACAAAAAACTTCTTCAAATCACAAAAAAGAAGAGACTTGATCCCAACATTACTAAATGGCTCAAGAGTTTCCTATCAGAACGAGAAATTTATCTCCAACATTTTAAATCTACAAGCCAGTGTTACTTTGTTCCTAAAGGCGTCCCCCAGGGCTCCCACTTATCCCCCATTTTATTCCTGCTATATATAGATGGCGCTCTTAACCTTCTAAAGAGCAAACGAATTCAGGTTAGAGCTTTCGCAGACGACCTGCTACTTGCTGTGACAGGTTCCTCGGGAAGAGTAAACGCCAGACTACTAAGCAGCGCAATTAAATCATTAGAAAAATGGAGCATCAATGTTAAACTCATCTTCAATCGAAAGAAAACCGAACTAATACATTTTTCAAGAAGACATCTGCTAGAGGATACTCCACTTCATTGGGGAGAAACAACAATTTTACCGCAAACGTAAATAAAATACCTCGGCCTCATTTTCGACAGCAGGCTAACTTGGACGAGCCACATCGCACAAATATTCTCAGAGGTTACTAGAACAGTTCAACGAATCAGGAAGCTGGCACGTGATTTCAAGTCAATCCAAGTTAACCAAATTAGAACACTGATATTGGCTACGGTTTACTCCAAAATGTTATACGGATACCCTGCATGGTGTAATTATAGTATGCCCAACTCTTCCCCTCTAAAATATGTTCATCGGCAAGCGCTTTTAACAATTACAGGAACCCTCAGAACATCGCCAACCAGTGCACTGGAAGTGGAAAGTGGAAAGTGGAATTCTCCCACTGGATCTCCTACTAAAACAAAGATTGGTTAAGTACAATCTTTCGAAACTACAACTAACCATTCAAACGGACTACATACCAAAACATCCAAGATATACCCCATGCGCAGTTAAAATTACACAGTATGCATCGTCCTTTGACTTTCCCGTAACATAACTTAGTAAAGATTGTGAATTTAAAAAACTCTTCCAACAAATTTGGACAAAACAATGGAACGAAAGAGTCTCTACTCTTCAGAACCTGGGAATTACCCCATCATTCAAGCCGATAAGCAAACTTAATCTTAAAAGATTTATCACGTCCACGTTGATCAGATTACGCTGTGGACACTTTCCAACAAAGTGCTATCTCTATTAAATTAAAAAAACGGATAATCCAAATTGCCCATGTTCACCCCATATTAAACAGGATCTACAACACATTTTTTCTATTGTAGATGGTTGAACAAAGTAAGAGCAGAATTATTAAGGGAACTTTCAAACTAAAGATCCATGTTAATGCAAACGTTTTTTATGTAACCCAAAAGTCTTTGTAGCAATACCGATGTTTGTTAAAAATGCCATCCCCTCCTTAAAGAACCAAGGGGTACATTATAGCCTGCTATAACTGACCCCATTGTGAAATGCCCTATTCATAGAATGTATGTAGAATAGTTTCAAGCCAGCAAAGAGCGAAAGTTCACGTTGGTAAATAAATATTAAAAAAAGGTGTTCGGATCCACTGAATGACCCAATATTTTAAGAACAGCGTAAATTTGCAAGAGAATAAATTAACCAATTACGTTGATTTACCCATGTAAAACGTGTTTCCTTTACTGTCGCTTATTGTTTGGAAAAGAAGTAACGGGAAAGGAGCAAAGGACGGGAGGAGAAAGAAAGCCGAAAGTGATCTCCCATGTGGGCTTAGGTCACGAAAGTATACTGTATTTCTACTTGTCAGGCAAACAATGTCAATTTCTTTGTGGTTGTTTTTTAGGCCTGTCATTCGTAGCCGGAAGATAACTGCATGGAAAAAAGACTGTCATTGCATCAGACACATTTATTTGAGAGGCACGCTGTCGTGGATCGTTTTTATATTAGCGAATTTTATCTTTACTCTTTTTGAAATTCAAAGTTCTCAGTTTAAATCGAAGAAAGGCAATGGGTAACAAACAAATGTCAACCCGTCACAAGAAAAAGAAAAAACCTCCAAAGAAACGTCCTATTCGCGAGTTAAGAGTTTGTAATATTGCAGAACACGAGCAGAACAATTCTCAGGTGAGTCATGTAATTCAATTATAAAATATACGCAGAAGTACGAACAAATTTCGGAGATCTACAAACCCTATTCGAAGTTTTACTTTAAAGTCCCCAATTGCATACTTTGACATTTTAACGCAAATTCCAATTATTGTAATAAAAATAGAAAATTGTTAAGCTTTTACGCGGCAAACCTATTTTAATAATATTTCTGCCACCAGGCATTCGTTTTCACTGGCTTTGATGCAATTTTTGTTAGACAAGTTTATATCTAGCTGTTAGTTTAAATTTCTAGAATTATCAGATAGTCAAGTATCTCGAGAACGAGTAGTATGCGTACCACGCGCCACTGTTACATCCGGAGAGCAGTGGCCGTCGACGCGTCTGCCGCCTTTCTGAGAGCCACCAAAATCTTATGAGGGCAACAATGTCTCTGAACTATATGAAAACAAATTTGTCATTGTATTCAGCTCCAGAATCTTAAGAACAGTTTTCAAATAGTGTTTAACTTTTTTTTTATTTGAACACAGGGAAGTTGCTTTGCCGAACCCTCTTCCCAAAGTATAACGTCTGACGTAATTTTTACACACAATGAAATATAAATGTCAACCACGATCATTTACAGCAATCTTTCACTGATTTGGTACAAAGAGACGACAAGGTGGATATCGAAGCTGTGCAGCTGATCATAGAAAAAATCAACGTGAGGTCGCCTAAAGTTGCAGATGCAATAAAAGGTCATAGAATTGTAGAATTTGGCTACGTAGTACAACGTTAAGCGGAAGTGTCCCTCGGACATAACGCCTCCTGCGCTTTTGCATTAGAATTTGAAGGAGAAGAGAACCACGGTTTTTTACTTCAATTACTTTTTGTTGCCCGCATTGCGACTTTATGTGTTCTGTAGACTCTGAAAGGAATTACCGACAGCAATTCTTGAATAAAAAGCGCGAGAAAAAATGTAATGAAACCGACGAAGAGCACATGCCGAAAAAGAAGAAAATATCGATCAACACTTTGATGACATGGTCCATGATGTCCACCGGTTCTGGTCATCATCAATTGGAAGAGATTTGCGGAGTTTTAAGTATACCTTGAATGACCAAAACATCATTTCTTCAAGAAGAGGAAGTCGTAGGCGATATTTGGGAAGAAGAAGCGAATTGCGAAACGAGTCAAGCAGTGAGCGAAGAAAAGGAAGCTGCGATTCTCTCAGGAAATGTTGACGACCAAAGGTTTCCTCTAATCACCGTTATCGGTGATGGCGGGTGATCACAACGTAGCCACGGTAAGCGTTACAACGCTAAATCTGGTGTTGGCGTGCTGATTGGTGCGCATACCAATAAACCAGTGTACGTTGGAACGCGGAATAAATTTTGCTGTTATTTCAACCTTGTTTGAATCTTTTTATTTTCCCACAAACTTTTCACCCTTTCCCCGTTACATGTATCCCAATAAACCCGAATAACCTTACCAATTAGCACCTCCCCCACTGCCGTCACCAGTCACAACTTTTGCGATCTTCACCACTGCCGAAATGTGTACAGTAACGTACAGTAATGAGCAAAAAAACTGTACTTGCCAAACCACAGAGGTCTAATTAAGCCTCTCGAGGCTGATTTACTTTCATTAACGGGCGAAAGAGCTTCAACCAATCGGTTACTTAGTGAAAGGTCGACCGCGAATTTTAAAGTGTTTGCCTTGTGAGACAAATCTAATGACACGGAAAAATCTAATGTCTACACGTTACCGCTGATACATAGCAAACTTATTCGGGTATTTGAAATAAAGTTGCCTAATCGCCAAATGTTAAAATATATGAATTATTTACGAACTTTTTTTCGCTGTTAAATATTTTTCTACGGTGAGCAACAAAACAGGATATTTTATAATCCCTGTTCCGGATTCAAGGTATTTCTCACGGCTTGTTAGCTATTATGGATTGGGCTCCATTTACCTTACTATCTAGTTGGGTAAATATGAATATCCTTTCAGTATTAAATCGGTTTCCATTTCGAAAATGCCTCGTCAGCTTAGTGAGGAACACAGAGGTGTAATTATTGGTTTGCGAATGGCAGGACTGTCTCTACTACAAATAGCCAGAACACTTAATATTAGCAAGACGACAGTAAATAAATGGCTACAGCGACATTTGCAAGAGGGGAATGTCAACCGAAAGGTATAATCATTTTGTAGAAGCTAACTTTATGTGTCTAAAATTAAATAATCAGGCAGGATCGGGTCGTCCACCTATACTGAGCGATGACGAAAAAATAGATTTAATTGCAGCGAGCGTCACGGAACCGGGGCTCACTGTGGCAAAGACACTAGATTTGGTTAGCATAAATGCCTCACAGTTCACAGGCTACCGCGTTTTGGGAGAAGCTGGAATCCACTGTAGAAGACCAGCTCGTAAGTTTTTGCTATTGCAGCGCCACAAGGATGCACGAATGCGATTCTGCCAAAACTTCGTAAACGTAGATTAAAATTTTTGGACAATAGTTGTCTTTTCGTACGAGAGTACGATTTCTTCCGAGCCATACCTTCCAGTTCATGTTAACAGAGAAGTAATACTAGATTCTTTCGGAATCTTAATTTTGATGGTAAATTCATTTAGCTAGAAAAATCAACGATATCCTGAACAAGTGGTGCGAGAAAACGGAAGGAGCGGTTGGTACTCAGTCTTGGTATTTACCTGGTTTTCTACAATGACTGGTCTAAGCCCGCTTATAAGGCTTCGAAAGAATTTTCGCGGAGGCGATTATCGTGAAATTCTTGCGAGCGAAATACCTGCAATGCGCGCACTTCTCGGCGATTCACTCGTGTTCCAACAAGATAATTCGCCAACTCACACGGCCAGGGTTGTTCAAACTTGGCTTGCGCAGCAATGGGTTCAAACGCTTCCGCACCCACCGAGGTCGCCGGACCTGAACCCTATCGAACACGTATGGGCCATGCTGAAACTGAGAATTGAGTAATATTGATTTCCCAGGTTTGAAATCCAATAACGTTACCTTCATTTAGCCATTCCAATATTCAAAACGCTGATTCTTTGTGGGAAGAAGCTAACCGTTAGTGGGAACAACTCGCAGACGATACGGATTTCTGGCTAAAGTTGACAGATTCCATGCCACGAAGGATAAATTTATGTATAGAAAACAGCGGAAGTATCACAAAATACTAGAGAAAACCCCCACAATTGTTTTGCTTTCACGCTGGGTATTTCAGTGTCTAAGTTTTCGTTTAAAATTAATGCTAATATCGAAAATAAATATATTCGTTTTATGGATTAAATTTGTGTCTCGGATTTTTTAATACATAATTTAAATTTTCACGTGAGCTCCGAAACAAGTGACTCGTAACAAGCTGCGAGTCGCTTCAAACCACGACAATAACTGTACACTTAGAATATTGTCACGGATAAAAAGGTATCCCGTGTCGGAACGAGACGTACCGTCCCGATCCGACCGCACGTGTCATCCCTTTCCGCCGGCAGGCCGGTTTTCTGCAATGTCTGCAGAAGTCGGCGCGTGCCGGCGGCCTTTAAAAGACGGTCCCTGGCTAAGGCTCGGAGAGTCCGGGCAGGGAGCCTCACGCAATACACAGTTAAGACATAAGTCCACGGTGGAAGTTTTTTCTGAAAGTTGGAAGGGAACTTTCTTTCCCACTAAAAATGCACCATGGACGCGTTTTCCGGACGGTCGAAAAACGCTCCCTATGGTGCGTCCAAATTAGTAACCAAAGGATTTATTTTTTTCCTGCAAGTTGCCGTCTCTGGAGAAGTGTCCCAGTGAGGTCACCGTAGAAGCATACTTTTCCTTTCTGACTGGATGTTATTTAAATCGTAAGCCAATCAGAAGTGACTGTTACTTTTACCGCCTCCTGTTCAAACTTTATTAAAGAAAATGCGATTCTCGAGAATTTACGAGTTTCCTTCGACTAAACTATACAGCTTTTTCTAACAATCTTATTTCCCCCTCATGGTTTGCAACAGGTTGCTTTATTGTGAAATATTTTGCAAATGCTAAAATTACTTAGGGCTATTCCCATTGTTCTAATCAGACGAAAGTAATCGAGAAATGGTACATTCCGTGGGAAGACATGTTTCACCCTAAAATGAGATTAATTGATTAACGTGCTTACTACCACTTCTGCAACTGCTTTATAGCAGCAAAGGCTTCAGGAAGGTAGACAAATTTGTATTAGAGGAAAGGGATTAAGTTACTTACTTTCAGATAGTATAAATAGACAATAGGTTCCTAAGCCACATCAGTAGGAAAAACATTTATTGGTAGACCATTCGTTAGTTTTACCGCCTTCTGCCCAAAATAAAATAGAGCTCTGAATTTTCAAGCGCAAGGAAAAATGGCCCCAGCAAGGAAGTGGACCATGGAGCAAGATTAAAGTTTAATTGAACTTTTTGATGCTCGACCTGTTCTGTGGGATGCTTCTAGCACAGATCATAAAAATAGAAACTTAAGAGCAAAAGCCACGTTAGAAATTTGTGACGACCTCAATGACGGGCTGAGTGAATTGGACTCCAAATTTACTTTTAGTGACATTATGCCGAAGTTAAAAAACTGAAAAGTTATTTTTTTTCTCAATGCCGAGCACATAACGTAACGACTACTTCCGGTGCAGGTAAAGATTATTGTTGGTTTTAGTTCTCTAGCATATAATTCATCCGCTTAGGTGCCAATGGAGTTATAGACATTACGTAGGTACACTTCAAGTCGCTCCTCTTTATACGTGACAGGGCTCAGCCGCAAACAAATGTGTCCACTCTAGATAATTTAACAGAAGTAATATGAAATAGTCTCTTTCACTTACAATATTAATAATTTTGTTAAATAAGTTGAAAAGCAGGCAGGTAGAAACGACAAAGATTTAGAGCCTGATATTGAAAATGTTGGCGATTGCTCAGAAACGTCGGAAAATAGAGCGCTGCAAACGCCAAGTCAACTTAGTCAAGACGACGCTTCTGTAAAAGAAAAAAGACAAAAAAACGGACACTACTGACAATTCCTCTGATCGGTTCAAGTTCATACAACAAGTCGGTGCTTTTCTAAATCCACAAAATGACGACGAAGACGAAGCATTTGGCTCTATGGTAGCAAGTCGCCTTCGCAACTTACCACCGGCCGAAAAGGCCCGCACGAAGTTAGAATTGACGCAAATGCTTTTTAGGAAACCAATGCTTCCATTATCTCCATTTGTACAAACTTGTCCCTACCCTACACAAAACTTTTAACATCAGTCTGATTAATGCTGTTCTTTCACAATTTGACTTGACCTGAACATCGCTCTTTGGGTCATTTATCTTTCTATTTCATGCTTTTGCACTTGTTTAAAACTAAAAGATTATTTTGTCACGAAAAATATTTTTCAAAGTCTTACACAGTTCACTTCATAAGAAATTCATGTTAAATGAAATTGTCTTGCCAATGAACTTTTCCTGCCCCAGAGAAGCAGTCTGTTAGTCCTTTTCTGACTCCTCTCGCAGCATTTGGTGTCAAATTCAAACCAGTTCTTCCTATTTCCTGAAATCCTAGTGAAGGACCCGCTGAACGCCAAGATCCCCGTACTAAAGTGCCTTGTGACGTTTCTCTGTCAAGAAGGGTAGGATTATCCACTGATCGACGAGAACGAATATAATTCTGCAACAGTAGGGTAGCTAAAATTACACTCTTCACATTTTCTTGACGCAGCCTCATAGGTTGACGATACACCTATTGATAAATAAATTGAACACTTAATTATACACATACTGTGATACAGATATGCTGTCTTACGTACTTGGAAGGTATTAACTAGTATACCAAAAGCATTTTCGGAAACCCGCCGGGCTCGAGATAGGCGATAATAAAAAGTCCTTTCTTCTTTTGTCAGATTTTTGCCAGGGTAAATTCTCATCAGGTATTCAGTTAACGGAAACGTTACTAGAAAAATTGTGCAAGTGTACTTAATTTAACTTAACGATTTGGTGGAGATGCGGGGTACGTGCCAAGCTCCCCATCTTTGAGTGCTCCCAAGTTTTTTCTAAGTTATTCTTGCAAAAAGAGACTTAAAAACTTTTTGACTTATGCTTACTGTGAAACATTCTAAGTCAAAAAGGACTTAGCCGTTTTGTTCATGGACCGGACTCATCAAAATTCTATCCAATTTAAAAAAAATAACTTAGACTGAAAGATTTTTTCCTGGCTTAAGAACTGAACGTTTCTGTGTATCCTGACTTCAAACGGTCTTCTGTTTCAACTAGTGCCTTACAAACGTAGCTTGGCCTCATGTGTAGTTACTGTAAATGTTTAAATCACCCGAAGTGCTGTGTCCCGTATTAACCAGAAGGGCCACAGAACGCGAGGCCTCAGCTCACGCCAGTCACAGTAGTCCTGCATTACCCGAGACCGCTACTGGTTCCAGCACTGCCAGCAACGTACCGTGTCCGCAGCCCTCTATACCAGCCCCAGCGCCCCAGCCGTCACTTACCGCGTCCAGTCAACCCCCGCCAGACGTAAATTCCGCAGAGGTACCAGGAGAGGTAAAGGAAGTAGTAAAGGTACCTGCGCTCACGCGCGCTGAGCTCACGCACGCTTGGCTCCCCCTCTGCGCTCACGCGCGCTTGGCTCCCCCTCTGCGCTACTGCGCGCTTGGCTCCCCCTCTGCGCTACTGTGCGCTTGGCTCCCCCTCTGCGCTACTGAGCGCTTGGGTCTGGCAGGTGTGGAGGAGGGGGATTTCCCCCTCCTCTTGAGGTTGTGGGTACATGCAAGCTCCCCTGCTTGTTTTCCTTGTTTTAATCCTTTATTGGTATTAAGAATTATAAAAGTAAGTTTTTTTATATTTATTTTTAGATGTAAACTAACCTTTATTTGAAAAGTTTAAAGGTAGTTTCTGTAAAGTTTTATGAAAACTTCCTTCTAATTTAATTTATTGTTAAGGACAAATTCTTTTAGAGTTATTATTCATTGAAGATTTGTTTTTAGTTAACGTTTTATGGGAACTTTTATTTTATTTTCAAGTTTACCTAGTAAATTAATACAGTAGAATCTGGAAATGATGAATGTATTGTTTACAAATCAGTATTCGTCTTCATCGTCTGCATAACTTTCACAAGTAAAACGTAAAGTATTGTCAGCACAGAAACAGCAAGTATATTCTCGGAACTTTCTTCCGCAAATCTGCAATGCATGAAGTTGATTGGGTCTTACAAAAACAACGTCATCCCAGTGAAAGGTGGCATCTACTTTCATGGCGACTGTTTGCTTGTCGTTGAGAAGTTCTCCTCCTCCTCCACATCTAAAGGGAACGGAAAGGTGTCCATTTTCGTATATGTTGACCAACAGCTGCTTCTGCTGAAGATCCGGAGTGAAACAAAAGGTTTCGTCGTGTGCGTCAAGCCAAAGTTCTTTTGCGTAACCAGGAAGATTACTCGAAGGAGTTTTGAATTGAAAGATGATTTCTTTCTGTTCAATGTCGTCAGTAGTTTGCTCAAACACCTGCATGGTGCTGCCAAGACTTGAAGCGACGTAAACATCGAATAGACCCAATCGAGTCACTTCTTCCAGTTTTTCGTTCATGGTAAAATTGTGGTAAGCGCAGCTTGACTCGTTGGTGCAGCTACAAGACACCTCTCCGTAACACATCTTGCTCGATTGCTTACTGACTAGGACTATACTACTTTCATTTATACATAAATTAGACTCCCAGCGCGCAAGGGCTCACCCGCGCAAGGCCTCACCCGCGCAGTAGCGCAGCGCGCAGTACCTTACCTATGCAACGTCTCCCTGCGCATAGCCTACTGCGCAAACGTTCCATGTGCCATTCCATACTTAACCACGACATCTGCTGCATTTATTTAACGCACAATCGTGCCATATTCAGTCTACACTCTTTCTCTGCTCAACATGGCATCAGATACTGTTGAAGAAGCCATTTGGGGAGAGAACCCCATCTCGTATAAACCCAAAAAGATTTGTGCTGTTGGTAAGAATGTGTTTCTTTACTTGATTGTGTTTATTATAAATATGTTATTTGCTAGGACGTTGGTTTGCTACCTTGTCTTTGAACAGGGAAAATCGCTGGATCGTCCGCCTTCATGTATTCTCCGAGAAAGGCGTCTCAACCAACTATGGTGCAACGTTCGGTTTTCCTTTTCGATATCTAGATCCAATTATCGAAGCACTAAGCGTTATTTCGCACTACATCAAAAAGGAAGATCGTTGCCGTATAAGTGGAAACGATGAAGTGCTCATCGTCGAAGAAACTGACGATGAGAGGTTGGAAGAGTATGGTGAGGATGTCAAGTACTACAGGTCGAAAGATTTACCGTACATAGCACCGAATCGAGTTGTTGGGGAATATACCAATGGAATGAAGAGGCGACCAGAACTGGATATGGCGAGTCCGTACGGAGGTTCTTATGGATCAAAGCACTCGAGAGATAACTATTTTAATAAAAACACTTAATTTGACATACAGCTCAAATGTATGACTTGTTCTGTGCAAATAACAGAAGAAATAAACACGTTTTGAAACTTGTATGTGTATTATGTTTCATTGTTGTACACTGCACGACATGATTGGTCACCGCTTACAAGAGTAAAAGGTTTCGGATAACGACGGAAACGTTTTTCCACCCATTGATCCTGCAAGAGTAGCTGGTTTTGCTGTTGACGACGAGAACGAAAAGGGGAGAGAAGACGTTGCAGAGAACGATGGCGAGCTCGCTGAAAAGATACGTAAAGACACCATTGCCCGCGTGATTGTGTGCTGCGATCCTGTACAGCAAGAGGATGATTTTCCCTCACGTGAGGACCGCACCAACGCACTAAGTCAGGATGATACTACAGTACTGAATGCTACACCCCAGGACGAACCAATGCTGGAAGACTATGAGGACTACACAGACCCCAAACAAGATTAAATGAATATGACAATGGCTAAAAGTGGTAAAATTAATACAACTTACGCTAACACCACCCGGGCGCACAATCTCGGCTCAACTGAAAGTCAGGATCATATTCTGCCACTTGTACTACCGGAATATTGGAAGATTGAAACGGACTTTGACTGTCACAGTAAATTTTTACTGCTTTCCCGGTCTTATACTATCTTAGAAGATGGTTATGTAAACTGATGTTTGTGCAACAGCACGCAACATATTCTCAGCTAGACGTCTGGACGTTAAAGTTAAAATAACTTTCACGTCTTTGACATGTTTCAAACGCTCTTACAGTACCAACCTTAGTTATATAACCGTAAACTGACATGTTACATAGTCGAAATTTCTAGCCGTAATGAATGACATGGTCCCGCCCGCCTTACGGCGGTTGTTCCTGCCCGCCTGATGCCTTGCCCGCTTGGGAACTCGCCCCGTTGGGCCTGCCAAGCTTTGCCCGCTTGTGACCTTGCTCGCTTGGACCTGCCATGCCTTGCCCGTCAAGGCCATGCCACAAGTCAACTTGCGCAGCGCCTATAATATTTTTCACCCGAAAAGATCTTCCCCGCTTTTCCCTTTCCCACAACTAAATTTTTCGCAAGAATTGCAATTTTTCGCTTCAATACCGGTATACTACAATTCACTCGTTTATACATGAATCTACAAGGTTGATTAATATATTCAAGGATCAAGGGTTTCACATAGCACCAAAATTTTTTTTATATTGGCTCAGAAATAGTTATTTCATCAAAACCTACAAATTAACACTTGTTTATACAGTTAGCTACTTTTCTTATAAAGCTAGATGCTTTTAGTATACAGTTTGATACTTTTTTCTATGAAGTTAACTACTTTATCTATACATTAGCTACTTTTACAAGAAAGATTGATATTTTCCTATAAAGTTAGCTACTTTCGCAATAAAGACTGATATTTTTCTATAAAGTTACCTACTTTGTCTATACAGTTAGCTAATTATCAACAAAGATTGATTCTTTTTCTATAGTTAGACGTTTTTACTATAAAGTTTATACTTGTTCTATAAAGTTAGCTACTTTCGCAAGCATGATTGATACTTAGTCTGTAAAGTTAGACGCTTTCACTGTAAAACTAGACGCTTTTACTTTAAATTAGACGCTTTTACTGTAAAGATAGACGCTTTTGCTATAAAGTTGATGCTTTTTCTATAAACTAAGCTATTTTTGCAAAGATTGATACTTTTTCTATAAAGTTAGCTATTTTATCTATAAGGTAATACGCTTTTACTAAAAATTTGATACTTTTCAAGAAAGATTGATACTTTTACTATAAATATTGCTACTTTTTGCAAGAAAGGTTGATGTTTTCAAGAAAGATTGATACTTTTTCTACAAATATTGCTACTTTTGCAAGAAAGGTTTATGTTTTCAAGAAAGATTGATACTTTTTCTACAAATATTGCTACTTTGGCAAGAAAGGTTGATGTTTTGATGTTTTCCAATAAAAAATTCTACTTTTTCAAAAAATATGAAAATGTAGGTATTTTAACATTCGCGGCAAGTATTGTAACAAGCGCAGTGTATGTGTAAAAGTGGAATTGATTCAAATAAATCAGTAAACGCAACACTTGAAATCACTCAGGATATATGTAGTCAGACGTACAGTTTAATTTAAGAGGAAGAACCGTCCTTCGCGAGTGCCAATAAATTGTTCAATGTTCTGCTGTCGTTATAAAGTTCTGTCATGCAAACTCGCACATAAGAGCTTTTAGACTGAAAAGAGCGAGAGAGAAGAACCCATCGCAGGTAGGATAGGTAGGCAGGATTATATCAAAGTATGATTGAAAACCATACACCTCTGCGGAAAGGACGTAAGTTGGATAAAACATTGCTTGCGAAGGGTTGCATATAGCAGAATTGCTAGGACGGTGTGGCGATGGTATAAGACGTAAAAACGTACCCAAAAGTGAACCATTTAGAAAGAAGCATTTTTGAATGATTTGTGTTCGCAAATGTTCTCAAGGGCTGGGAAACGAACAGCCCAGGGTCGAGGAGTCAAGACCGACATTAATACATAAAGTCCCCGTGTTACCCGTGAAGTCCCACGCACTTAACCCTTTGCTCCCACGACATACACTTTAGTCCAAAATGCGAGACTTTTGTTTGATACTGACAGAATAAGTGAGCCTATGTCCATGTACAGAGCACACACTTTACACGAACAGAGTCATCATACAGGAATAAGCTTGGAAAGAACACGGACTGAGACCGAATTTGACGCCATCCAGTGCACATGCTATCAGCACATATTGACTCTAGTATGGAATGCAGTAGTAGGAATACCTCAACATGTTTCGCTCAAAACTTTCGGATGATCAGATAAAAGATGCGACAAATGGGTGAGAAATAGTCTCCGTCACAGATTTTCGGAAACTAGTTTGAAGAATAAAATCAAACTGGATAAAAGGGTAAAAAGCACCAGTACATGGAAATGATCAGGGCAATACCATGAAATGTTGAGCTGGAAGGAACCATTGAACGGAATACCAAGTTTCGAAACAATGGACTAATGGTTTGCTGAAGCCAGCCAAGTTAATCGTTATGAGATAGAGTTATTTTTATGGGCAGTGAAATTCCACTGTCGTTTTAAATAATCTTCTAGATGATAAGAATTGTTGATACAACTAATCATCATGCTATTAATAATAAAACATCGCCGACATTTACAGATCCATGTCTAACTCTTACATCGAAATTTGAAGCTGAGACAGTAAACCCAGACGAAAACGTAAGATAGTGTTGATAATTAGTTATAAGATATAGGTTAGTTTTAAGAATATAAGTTAATTTTTCAATTTTGCCACGTTTCTTTCAACACATTGCTATAAGGACACCTGTCAATATGTGTACGAGAGGTCTCCATTTACAATTTGCTTTACCTAGATCGTACGCTTTTCTGCATGCATGCAGTCGAATTGACCGTTGATAGCCGTTGAGATGGTGATGGAAATGTAAGAGACGAATATAATAAATATTATCGGAGAAGAGGGTTTCTTTCATCAGCGGAAATTTTGTTTATCTTATGACATCAAATGCAGCTGATACACATTATGATCAGCTATAAAGAAACAAAAATATTTTAACCTTATCATGAAATGAAGTAAAGAGCAGGGGTAAAAATTTGATTACCTGTGTTTAGGAAGACAGACTGAACAAATCATGAAGTGATCAAAAATTCAAACCTGAATTTGGAGCAAAGTAATGCATGAGCTGTAAAGTTACAGCACGGTGCGGAACTCTTGCCGTTTATCAGAATTTGCCTAGGCTTGGAGGTAACGCCGACTTCCAAACGTAAGCAACGCTCGGAATCCTAGTGTGAGGCACATCCACTGAGCAGCTTGGGTGAAGAAAACAGGAAAGAAGGCTCCACGTGCTATGAAGTATGTATCGGAACTGGGAAAAACTATAACCACCGGTCAGTCACTTGGACATTACCGAAAAAGTACCCCAAACACCCATACTTAACACTAGTAAGAATATCTTAAGAAAGTTGCACTACATCCTCGCCTGAATTTTGTATGTAATCTGTCCATTTACTCTACTGCCATTAACACTGAAACTCTGTATTACGTCTGAACGCAACCGATCCCTAGTTTGGGACAAATCTGAATAATTTTGTCATGATAGGAAGGTCATATACAAGAGAAAAAATCTATTTTTAGAAACAAGCACAGATCAACTGATTAGGCTTCTAAGATCGACTTGTTGAATAAGTTCACCCGGAAGAACCGGTAAACCGTTGATACGGACTAAATTCACAATCCAACCTTATTCCAATGGAGCTTCGAACTGCTAAGGCAGAATTGTTCGAAGGAAGGATTTTCAAACTGATCAGCTTGAGCAGTGGAAAAGGACTCAGCTATATGAATCACTTGTAAAAGTACCTCTTCCTTGATACATTGATTACTTCTCTTGTGCCAATGCTATTGTCAAAGGCAGATAGCAGAAAATTAATGGAGCCGTGCAGAAATATTTTTTTTGTTCAAATGTACGGTTCAGAAACCGCTTTCAGCGCTCTGCGCCGTACTTAACAACAATCTTTGAAAACAAGACTAAGATGTAATGTACAACTCGTACAGAAATCGTTTCGTAAGCAAAATCGATCCACACCATGTCAAATAGCGTCGGAAACGCGAAGGCCTAAGCCACCGCGAGGAATAATCTTGCAAGTTCGCCCTCTCATGTTCCTTAGAAATACATGACATTTGCGTATTTTTAGATATAACTGATTGTAAAACAAGTGCCTGTACCGCACAAAGTTGGAACAACAATTCGCCATTCCCTGGCGTGCTTGACATGGAACAGTACCCGTAGCCCAGTCGTTCGTGCATCAAAGATTTCGTCCTCGCTGTTGCGAAGTTCGGCGGTTTCAACATTGGAACCTATAACACCAGTAAATTTGTATATTAATACAATATAACATTGTAAAGAATCACCATTTTTCTGATGATGGCTCACATTCGTCATCCACATCATGAAACAGTCATTATAACGCTGGAACCTGCAACACAAGCAGATTACACATATTATTACATTTGCATGGAATGAGTCACGATTTTCCATAGAAAAAGCATCATATTCAATTTTCTCAATGGGTAAAAACAGGTATTTTTGACTTAACCTTCAGTCGAAATGTAGTCAATTTTATTACTTTCTACTTTTACATGAATTTTATCGGTTATTTCTCTAGATGATGGTAAAATTCTGAACCTTTTCGACGGGAAAACTTGAGATTTCGTTGACAGAACCGGCTGAAACGGAGATTTGATCAGATTATTTGACTCTACAAGAGAGAAATACTAATCATTTATGAAAGAGAAATTATTAATACGAGATTAATGCTAAAAAAGCAACTTTTTAGCTAAACATAGCCAGATTATCGACATTTTCGGCAGAAAAACTCGAGAATTCGTTGTCAGACCCAGAGCTAACCTTACCTCACCTACTTAACTTACCTAACCTAACCGATGCTGATACAGGTATTTACCCTGGTCACAGCTATTCATGTGTCGCTTACCTAACCCACAGCTATTCATATTTTGCTTACCTAACAAACATTTCCCTAAAACGGACGGTGGAGACGGGAGTGGTAATTTGTGGGCCGTTACCATCCCCGTCCTCTGCTATGGGTGCCCCAATCTCGTTACAGAGCAGATCGCCTGCAACGGGATTCCGGCATTATGTCTCATAGATACGGGCGCCTTCGTAAGCGCCGTATCTCAAAAATGGGTGCAGCAGCACCAGATGCCGCGAGTACCGTGGCAAGGGCCCACGATTATCGTTGCGAATGGCCAAGCCGCCGAAACATTTGGAGGGGCAAAAGTTAGGCAACGACATTGCCGTGGCCGACGTGATCATTGGCAATGATCTACTTAAACAACTAGGCCGAGTGACGATAGAGTACGGCGAGGAAGGGCATCGCCTCGTCGACTCAGGAAGTAGATTGGTTGATGCGGAGCGGAGGGAAAATCCCGCCCAACAAGCTAGCCTTATAGCTGGGATAACGGTATCCCCAAGGGGTTTACCGTCTGTGAGAGTCGAAGAAGTTTGTCTACCGCCTGTAGAAGTTGAGGCGAGGACTTTACCGCCTGTAAGAGGCGAGGGAAGTGGTATACCGCCGGCAGAAGGCTAAGGAAGTCTAGAGGGTGAAGAGCGTTTTGTACCGCCTGTAAGGGGCGAAGAGATTTGTACACCGCCTGTACAAGGCGAAGAAAGTTACGTACCACCTGTAAGAGGTGAGGGGAATTGTTTAACGCCATCGGATGGCGAAGAAATGCGTTTAGTGCCTACTAAAGGCAACGAAGAGCGTTTAACGCCTACCGAAGGCGAGGAACAGAGTTTACCGCCAGAGACAGGTGAGGAATTGGAGGACGTATGGCTGCCTAACGAGGCCAGTTTGTGTTGCGGGCCAGCGGATAGCCCAGGGGCAAGTGTAAATTCAGTGAGGAGAGGGAGTGGTCTAACAGAGCTTAGTGTTGAAAGTCCAGTGGTTAGAATAACCTTCGAAGAGACAGTTGTCGAGGAGCGTAGGAACGCAGGAGTTCCCGAAATACGTGACAACTCTTCAGATGAGTTTTGCGCCGTGGTTAATGAAATGGTACCTGATGCAGCGGAGGAGGGGCAGACCGAGGTAATCTGTTCGGAGGGTTTTAAGAAACCGGGCAAGGCAGCCCGATGTGTGGAACTACAGCTGCGAGGGAAAACAATCAGTAATCACGAGGCTCTTTTGGAGCCCACTGCGAAGGTTTTTCAGTGAAAGGTCATTAGCTTTGGACGACCAATTGTGGAGTGCACCGGCCAAACCGTGAAGGCCGTTGTAGTAAATTTCAGCAAGCAGCCCCGATGGATTTTTAAGGGCATGGTGTTAGGAACGGCCGGTACGCACGAGGACAGTAGCCCTGTCCCCGAGGGTGAGAACATACATGAGGAGTCAGTAACGCTGAGCGATTTAGAGCGATCGTTGGCTCAGGACTTGGAGGAGCACCAAGTTGAGGCACTCCGTCGTTTATTGCGAAAGCACCTTAAGTGCTCCGCAAAAGACAACAAGGACTTGGGAAAGAGTTCCATTACCGAACATACCGTGGTTACAGGTGTCGCACGACCAGTCTCGCATGCCCCATATCGGAGCTCTTTCCGAGAACGAGAGCTCGTTAAACAGCAAGTCCAGGAAATGTTGGACGTAGCCGTAATCGAGCCGTCATTTAGCCCGTGGGCGTCGCCCGTAGTATTGGTTAAGAAAAAGGACGGTAATCGGCGCTTTTGCGTCAATTACAGAAAATTGAATTCCGTAACCGTAAATGACGTCTATCCTCTCCCAAGGATTGACGACGCCCTTGACTCGTTGCGAGGAGCAAAGTTCTTTAGTGCACTCGACTTGATGTCCGGCTACTGGCAGGTATTCGTGGCCGAGAGAGATCGCGAAAAGACAGCGTTCGTGACTCCAGATGGTTTATTTCAGTTTAAAGTGATGCCCTTGGCCTATGCAACGCCCCGACTACATTCCAACGCATGATGGATGTAGTCCTGGGCGGGCTAAAGTGGCATATATGTCTAGTGTATCTGGATGACATTATTATTTACTCTAAAAACTTCGAGGACCATCTGAGGGACATCGACGCTGTACTTTCCGCCCTGGCTAGCGCTGACTTAAAACAAAAACCAAGTAAGTGTAAATTCGGCTGCCATGAAGTCCAAGTGCTACGGCACATCGTCAACAGGGACGGGATACGTCCCGACGATGCGAAGATAACGGCAGTACCGCATTTCCCGAGACCCAAAAACCTCACTGACGTAAGGAGTTTTAATAGTCTCTGTTCGAACTATCGCCGATTTGTAAAAAAAAAACTGTCGCTTAGAGCAGAGCCTTTATCTAGACTTACGAAAAAGACTTTAAAATTCAATTGGGGGCAAGAACAGGAACAGGCCTTCCAAGACCTTAAACAGGCCCTCACCAGCGCACCCTTCTTGGCACACTCCGACTTCGAGGCAGAGTTCGACGTGCACCCAGACGCATGCAACTACGGGATAGGTGCCGTATTGGCTCAAAGGACAGACGGCGAGGAAAAGGCAGTATCCTTCGCAAGTTGACTGCTCAACAAAGCGGAGCTCAACTACTCCACAACATAAAAGGAATGCTTAGCCCTATAACGGGCCGTAAAGAAATTCCGTCTTTACCTTTGGGGAAAGAGGTTTCAGATCGTAACCGACCATCACTCGCTTTTATGGCTCATGGCCACCAAAGACGCCAACGCCAGCGAGTACATCAGGATGCAGATGCCCTATCACGATCTCCCGTTGACGAGCCTGAACCTGAGCCACAGGACTACGGCCCTGCAGTGTTTGCCATAGTAGGCGAACCCGAGAAAGACTTCAATAATGAAGCTAAGCTCCAGCTGGAAGACCCACGCTTAAAAGAGCTCATAAGGATCCTCTCGGACCCTAACCCACACTGCAGCGAAAGGAGAAGGGTAGGGAGTTATACGATGAGAGAAGGCCGACTTTATCGCACGTCGCTCAAGGACGGTAATCTGTACCTCCGACTTTGCGTTCCCCAAATCCAAAAGCGGGAGGTTTTTTACAGTTGCCCCGACGACTTAACGGCGGGCCACATCGGTCTGAAATGGACCTGGTGGAAGGTTTCGGGTCGATACTATTGGCCCAAGATGGTTAGTATATAGTGTTAGAAGTATCTCGGGCGAAGCGTGTTTACTTCGCCATCCTTTTTTTCGTGAATTCTTCACATGTACTGTGGGGATTCGGACATAAGTTCTGGTGACGACGCGGCAGCAAAAGCTCGCCCTAGGTCAGGAACCTTCTTACGGAGTGGAAGGGTCCTTTCTAGTTCCACTCGTACGCCTTCGCCGAGTTTGGCTCAATCTTCCGCGATGTCGAAGTCTAAAGAGGTCGGAGGGGCAAATTTGAACCGCACAATAATGCTGCTTTTACAACAGCAGCAACAGTTTCAGCAAGAAATGCTGAAGCGACTAACAACTTCGGGGGCTGCATCCACGTCGGCAAGTGGATGCACACTTGCCGACAGTGGAATTTAAGGGCGACAGCGACGCCACGGTTCGGCAGCGAGATGTCGGTCATGTGAGAAGGATAATCTTAGAATATATAGTCTTCCTTGCCTCCTTGAACAATTTGTCGAACCTGTCGAACTATTTGTATTGTTGTATGCAACATTCCTTTCTCACGATCTGACTATCTCTCTTGTTACTACCCGACCCAATAAATTTAGTCCGCAAGATCACCGTTTCCCGAGACGTAACCGTACACTATTTTATTGCCTTACTGTCGCCGAGCATCCGTTTCTTCTCAACCCTGTAAATCCTTTACTAATGGCAAGTCAGTTGATCACCAACACCCAACCCGTGAAAACCGTGCTTGTCCACCTCACAGATTATCAACAATTCTTGTGCCTCCTAACCTTTAAGTGATCTTACCGAAATACAGAGTCCCGCTAACGAACTGTGTGCCCCTTTATTTTTTCCTCTGAAGCTGACCAACGCCTGACCGAGCCCGCGCGAGTAAACCCGTCTATCCTTTTCTCTTTCTAAAATCCCTTCCCCTCTTTCCCACTTTCTTACAGTCATATCGCCGAACTGCCGGGATGGGACTCCTCCACAAAGCTAAAGACGGCCGTTCTTAAGTTAAATGGGGTTGCCCTCCCATGGCATGATGCTGAGGGTGGCACCTTGCGGGAACGGGACAAATGGAGCCAGAGGTTGCTGAGAGTTTTCGGCCGTACGTTTACTCTAGAGGAATGGGTCCGGCAAGTGCAGGAGCGGATACAGCGGCCTGGGGAGCCGGTCGTTCAGTACGCTTTAGAGAAGACCGAATTGTGTAAACGGTGCCCACACGGGATTGCGGAGGTTGATATAATTCCCTACTTAATTCGAGGTCTGGCTCGTAGACAATATATACCTGCTTTGCTTGTTAACCCGCCTAAAACTGTTCGGGCACGCAATGGCCGCTGCGAGATCGAGTTGGACGAGCCCGTGGTCGCGGATCCTGATCTCGCAGCCGCAGTCGAGTCGGTTGGGATGGATAACGATCTCCGGGTGATCGAAGGTTGCGAAGGTTGTCGCAAGAAATCTGATGCAGTGGCTGGACAGGAGACTTTCGTCCTTGCCAAGGCGTCACGGTTTGAAACGTTAAGTGTGGGTTCCAATGACGGTACCCTGCGGATGAATCCAAAGTTGAACGTCGAGCCAGTATGCGAATGGGCTACCCCAAGTTGTTTGCTAACAGCGGAAAAAGAAGTGGCACATTTTCCGGTTTTAAACATTGGGGTTCAAGACGTTCGATTATCCAAGGGGGAATCTGTGAGGCGTTGGGGTGCGATCGACGACTCGCAGCAAAAGCCATTGAGTACTTCTCCTTCACCTGCACGGAATGTGGTGTGCGTTGCATCTCCCCCACAGACGCTTCACGATGTGAAAAACGCCTTGCGACTAGGAGATGGTCTTGCTACAGAAGAGCATGGCAAATTGTCCGCAGTGCTCCATAATGAGGCTTGTGCCTCCTTACGATCGGTCGGGCCATCTCCCATTAATTCATGGTGTATTGGTAGGGGAACTCGGTTCCAATCGCCTATTTCTAGTCATCCCTAACATCATTGTTCAAATGCTGTCTGCTTATGATTAAATTATTTCACTTAAGTTGAGGGCCGCGCCGGGGACGGCGCGGTGGGGGGTAGGTGGCCGAGTGTGACATGAGGCCCCGGATGGCTCACGTGCTCTACCCTGTTACCGTTTCTTCCGTTTGTTCCCTATTTTTCTATTGTTGTTGTTTCGTTCTTCGTTCTTTATCGAGTATGTTCTGAGAGTTTTTCGGGATTGTGGGAAGTTTCTAGATAATACAAGAGTCGTTGCGCAGAGTTCGACAAGATAACATGGTTTTGGAGTTCTTTTGTAAATTTATTATACCAAATATTCGGCTCACGTTACAATTACACGTAACCTTCTATAAATTGCCTTTACTCAGCCTGATTTGTACCATTAATGTTGCAGTACTAAAACGTCGAAGTACTTAAAAGTGTCACAAAAACTAACTGCCGAACAGAAATTTGCTATCATACATTGTGTGCGGGAATTTCCACCCTTGATTAGTTGTAGTGACAAAGCGCACAAAAATTGAAATGTTAGACAAAACTGCTGGGAGCAAATCAGCAAAGAAGTGAATTTGTCAACAGGTATTAACTTACGTTAATTTTTTTATATTAATTTTAGAGAAATTGCTTTACAGACTAATAAGTGCGAATACTTTAGTTCTATTGCATTTCCCCATCAGCAATTGGTTACGGTTTCTTCTGTACATTAAAGATATTTACGAGACGGCTTGGTCAAATTAAAAAACTTCGGACTTTAAATAGGGGCCACCTTGCCCTAGGCATTTTTCAGCCTTGGGCAGTCGTTAGCTGTGTCTTGTGGTAGAGAACAATAAACGAGTTACCGCTACCAAAACTTGTGTTGCCCACACTTATAACTTGACAATTTGGCGGATATGCGGGGTAGTCCCAGTTGGACATATATTATTCGTACTTAATGGTTAATACAAGGGAGATCGTGTGCCCAGTGACCACAAGAAGTACCGAGCAACGCGACACTTCCGATCACTCACGTGATAGTGGTCCGGCGCCTTCCGAAACCGTCTCCGGTTCCCGCGCCGTAAGGTCTTTGCCTTGCCCCGGCTCTCAACCGCCCGTCGCGATAGCTCCGGCTCATCAGCCACCAGCCTCAACGGTCCAACGATTGCCCTCACCGTATCAGCTGCCCCACCTGCTCACCAGCAGCAAACTACTACCTTCCCCGAGCAGCCTGCCGTTCCTCAGGCTGACCCGAGTAGCCTAACCGTCGAAAGCCCAGTCATAGAAACCGAAGTCCCAAAAGACGACCCGTCTGTACCAACCACCCCGGAATCACCGGGGCAACCCAACTTTTCCTCACGAGATCAACCTTACCGTGCTCTACCTACGCGGCTAGGTCTCAACAACTCCACAAAAACAATGAGTCCTCCACATTCCGGCTCGGCCCAGTGCATTCGTCGGGCCCGTGAAACAAAGGAATTTTTAGGAGCATCAAAAGAAGACCCCTTGGTATGGATCCGAGACTACGAATCCATAGCTGATTACAACGGGTGGACAGAGGAGGACAAATTGTCCTTCATCGCGACTTACCTGACTAGTTCGGCAAGAAGCTGGTTCGACCGTCAATATAAGCGTGGTGAAAGCCCGGCAAATACCTGGGCTGAACTAGAAGACCACTTCCACCAGCGTTATATTCGCTTAGATCGCCGTCGATATTTGAAGGATAAAGTACGGCGTCGGTACCAACTTCCCGATGAGAGCGTGGAAGACTACTGCTACGCGGTATTGGAGCTATTCGACCAGATCGACCCTAACATGTCAGAAGAAGATAGGATTGAACACCTGCGTTATGGTCTCAAGCCCAGTCTGACGGAGAAACTCAATCTGTACTGAATCAAGTCCGCGGAGCAGTTAATTGAAGACGCTGCTGCCGTTTTCTATGCGAAGGAACAAGCCCTTCAATCTAACTGGTCACGTCACACTGCTAAGCCGAAGTCTAGCAGCGACACGGAAGATGAGGAACCTACCACTTCAAAAAAGAAAGCGGTATCAGTTAACACTGTTAACACAAGAGAGTCCTCTAGTAAAGTGTCTAAGTTGGCAGCGCAAATGGCGGAATTTTCTAAACACCTCGGTGGGTTACTCGAAGAGCTGCGCCCTAAAGGTAAGGTTGGCCAAAGTCCCCACCTCTTACACCCGTTCGCATGACACCCAGCCTGTCTGCCATGCATGCGGCAGACGAGGACACATTGCTCGGTTTTGTCGCAACCCCAGAAGGGGTTCTCCCAATGGTCAGGGATTCTCAAGAAGGGACAACAGTTACGAACCAGCCCGTAGTCAGGCTTATGAAAGAACGGAGCATGCCTCCTATCCGGCTAACTCTAATGACCGCGGTTACTTGGGAAACCGCGGCGACTACCGTTTAACTCAATCTGAGTTTAGACCGCGTTTCCCCAACCCCTCGGACGATCACAGGAATCGGGTCAGTTTTGCCCCTGGTCAAGGGAATGAAGCCCCACAGGCATAGCTAGCGGAAAAAGGGAATCACACCACCTTTGTGGTAATTCCCTTATTGTTAATAGACTGCACCAATTTGATCCGAGAGAAAGTAAATTGTAACGGTGTAGAAACTTTTGCACTTTTGGATGCGGGGGCCGCAATGAGTGTCTTATCGGGGGCTTGGGTCAAATAAAATGTGTTCTGCGTAGAACCATGGGAGGGGTTGGATATTTTGGTAGCTAACGTGGGGTCAATTAAAGTTAAAGGAGGTTTGGTAGTCACGTTAACGCTTTTAGACGAAGAGGTTAGTACCAGGGCAATTGTCATTGACACGGACATTGTAGATTTTATTATTGGGAATGATTTGCTACAACAGTTGGGAAGAGTTACTTTTGAACACAGGCCTGAGGGCCCTAGGTTCGTTGGAAACGAAACAGTGGTCCAACAACGTGTGCACGTTAGTACCATTGCTAATTCTAATGAAAGTCGGGTTTTAACATTAGGCAAGGTAGGCCAGGGAAGTCAAGAATGTGAACAGGGGTGGGAAACAGTCGGTATGTGAAACTGTCGAGGAAGCGCATAAAAGTTCTCAAGAGGTGTCGGTAACGAAGGAAGATGTATTTGCTGAATTAGGAGCTATAGAGATAAAAGAGGGGAAGTCTGACAAGAAAGAGGGAACATTTAAGCTTATAAGTGAGGCCGGCGTTCCTTTTCCCCGTAATTCCGCCAAGGCGATTGCATTGAAGGTTATACTCGTAGGGAAACAGCCAGGAATTGAAGAGGCAGAACTTGTGACTGAGCTTAACAAGATTGTACTAGGAAAAACGGGAGTCAGCATAGGCCACGCACTTGTTGTCGCTACGCGTGGAACAGTTACCACGATGGTAGTTAACTTCACGGATAAACCCCAATGGGTTTTCGCAGGCACCACTCTTGGTATAGCCACCAGTAAACCCTTCCAAGAGGCTAGTACTAGCCAAGTGGGTACTAATTAGATCGATTTGGAAGCTTTGGAGAAATGTTTTCCGCAAAGTTTGGAAGACCCCCAAACCGACGCTCTTCAACGAATTTTGAGGAAGCACCTTAAGTGCTTCGCCGCCGATAAAAAAGAATTGGGGAGCAGTAGCTTCACAGAGCATGCCATTGACACGGGGAAAGCTAAGCCAATTTCGCAGCCTCCGTACAGAAGCGACCCCGCGAAAGAGACTTGATAAGGGACCAAGTCGAGGAAATGCTCGACGCTGGGGTGATGGAACCTTCGTTTAGCCCATGGGCCTCACCTGTGGTGCTGGTGAAAAAAAGACGGTACCTGGAGGTTCTGCGTGGATTACTGTAAATTAAACTCAGTCACGACTAAAGACGTATACCCCTTGCCGAGAGTGGACGATGCCTTAGACGCCCTAACGGGAGCTCAATACTTAAGCGCCCTCGACCTTCAGTCGGGCTATTGGCAGGTTAAAGTTAGGGGAAGAGGATAAAGACAAAAAAGCTTTTGTTACCCCAGATGGGCTTTATCAATTTAAAGTTATGCCGTTCGGGTTATGCAACGCGCCAGCGATATTCCAACGAATGATGGATTTAGTACAGGCGGGATTAAAATGGGAAATTTGCTTAGTTTATCTAGACGACATAATAATTTTCTCACGAACCTTTGAAGAACATGTAAATGACATTGATAAAGTATCCACGGTGCTCGAAAAGGCAAATTTTAAATTAAAACCCAGTAAATGCCACTTTGCTACGGAAGAAGTTCAGGTTTTAGGACACGTGGTCAACCGCGAAGGGATACGCCCAAACGAGCTAAGATAGAAGCTATTACCAAGTTAACGACGTTAAGAGCTTCCTTAGCCTTTGTTCCTATTACAGGCGGTTTATTCAAAACCTGTCAAAACGCGCTGAACTATTATCTAGGCTTACTAAAAATAATGAAGGTTTCACTGGTGCCCAGAGCAGGGATTAGCCTTCGCCGATTTGAGAAATGCTCAAAATAAGTTCGCCCATACTAATTCACCCAAATTTTAATGGGGAATTTGAAATCCATCCCGACGCCTGTGAATACGGGATCGGCGTGGTATTATGTCAAAAGCCCGAAGGCAAAGAAAAAGTAGTGGCCTTCGCTAGCCGGCTACTTAACAAATGCGAGAAGAATTATTCCACTACCGAAACAGAATGTTCGGCGCTCGTTTGGGCGGTAAAGAAATTCAGGCAGTACCTGTGGGCGAGACCATTCAAGATCATTACTGACCATCACGCTCTGTGCTGGCTGAGAACTACGAAAATCAACAACAGTCGGCTAGCCCGTTGGAGCCTGGCGCTGATGGAGTATGGTTTACAAATAACGCACAGGAGCGGCAAGGTACTTAACTATGCCGATGCCCTCTCCCGCTGCCAGTGGGTCAGGCCGAACCATGAAGACTAAGAATACGGTCCAATGGTTTTATCGATTAACGTCGAGGACAAAAACATTACCACGGAGCATCAAGAAGCTGACCCCTGGTGTGGAAATTTTTTAGAAATCTTAGAGGATCCTAACTCTAAACCTCGGGTACGCAGACAGGCTCATCGTTTTACGATTAAAGAACATAGACTGTACCAAAAAGTGTTTCGAGAGGGGCACCTCTTTCTAAGGCTGTGTTTCCACTGCCAACTCAACTCGAGTTGAAGTGGGATTTCAACCTGCGTTGACAAACTCACGTGTTTCCACTGGCCAAACTCTAGTTCAAAGGGGGGTTTGGGGAAGGGTTTGTCAACTCCACTTCGGATCAGGGGTCTAGGCCAGCAGAGGTGAGTTGAGGGATGTTCCGCGTCAAGACTCCAGAGGGGGT
>JAHZNP010000470.1:0-57547 GCA_020615345.1 Triops cancriformis | reverse complement strand
GTGTATTAATAAGCTCTTTTGTGGAACTAAATATGTTTCTAGAAAATATTAATTCAGGATTATTTATACGGATCAAGATAAACGTGCATATATACTGTACGTGAGGTATGCCCTGAACAAACTATTCGTATTCTCCCTCCTTTCTTACGGCCGTGTGCGCTGATTGGTATAAATGACATACGTCACAGGAGAAAGCAAGCACCGTAAACCCCGCCTATTGAGCCAACCTTGTATCCATGAACCTTGGAAAAGACGTATACAGTCAAAGCTCCTTATTCGCGGTTCCCTTATTCGCGGATTCAGTATTTGCGGGGGAAATTTTTGTGACCGCATCTCTTTATTCGCGGCTAAAAAATTCGCTATTCGCGGACGGCGCGGGTTAACCCGGCATCGCTCTCGGGTTAAGTCCGTGAAATCCCATTCCACGACTGTTCGTAGCTCGTACACACAATGTTCGCAATCAACTTGTGCTTCTGTACGTGTCTTAATTTTTCAGAATCAGTGTTCTTGCTATTCTTCTCTATTAATTTCTGCCACAATCCTATCATTACGGCGAGTAAAGAAGAAGGAAAGGTAACCAACAGTAGGAAAGTTTTGCCACTTAAGGTAAAAGTAGATTTTTGGTGCGTTTGGCGCCAGCCTCATCAAGTTTCATTGATGAGGCTGGCACCAAACGCAACAAAAAATTAGCTTTGCGAATATTTTATCAACAATGATCTTTCGATGGAAAGAAGTTTGATTTTTACAAGAAAATTGACGACGCAGTGCTTGAGTATCAGTCAAAGTTAATCCAGATGTCAAAAGCTGCTAAACAAGCAAAAATCATTAGGTTTTTTAAGGCAATAAATACAGCAGCCGACAAGTGATATTTTTTGTAAATAGATAAAATAAAAATAAATTTTCTTCAACAAACTGCCTTTTTAAGATAACTTTGGAACGTATCCCTATCTTTCAATGTAAATTTCCGTTCCACATTCGCTGTTTTCCATATTCGCGGACTTTGCCCGGAACGTAACCCCCGCGAATAAGGAGCTTTGACTGTCTATAATACGCCTAAAAAACGATTAGACAACCTGTGTGCTACTTGGGCAGTGGGCTCTTTGGGTACGCCCACAGATCACACAGAGGGAACGTTGAGTCCTTATGTGCCTTTTGTTACCAAATTAAAAAGCTTCAGGGTATTCGTTCAGTGGGCAGGATTGGTCGGAACAAGTTTACTCACGCCTCTCAAAGGCGCGAAGTTTGAATGAGTACGAAGGAGAGTCCTCAAGTGGTAGAACCACGGTTTTCACAGCCGCTGGCTCTGTCTTCACGGCCAATCAACTGCCTGCTCCGCTGCTCAGCAGAAGGCCCTCCTTTGCAATTTATAAATTGTAACGGGCTTTTACACGGGAACGCCCCATCTGTGTGCTCTCTGTGGGTACACCTCAAAATCCCAAACATCAAAGAGCCCACCTGGCATAAAAGAGCCCAGTTGCAAAAGAGCCCAGCTGTTGCAACTGAGAACTAACTAAACTAAACTAACCTAACTAACCTAACCTAAGTAACCTAAACCTAAATACCTAACATCGGGCTCAGTCGCACGAAATCTGGGCTCCTTTGTGCCAGGTGGGCTCTTTTGAGGCGTTCCCGGCTCTTTTGATGTTTGTGCCCTTTTGAGGCGTACTCGATTTAACATCAGATTGTTTCCCTCTTGTCAACTTGTCCACAACAGCTGCTGCCATGTGTATGTAAATAATAATGAGTATAATGGAAACCTGTACGTAAACCGAAATTACTCTCACACGTATGAAAGTCTAAAAGCCAATTGGAAGTCCAGTATTAATGCCCGGGTAAGATTAGTCAGTGTGGGTTTTGTTGCATGGTATTTTTCCTTCGAAACTGTTTATTTTGAAATTTATCCTCGGCACTGTCAAGTTTTTTTTTTGCTTTTTATCTGCAATGTCATTACTTTAAAGTAAGACATGTTTGTTGTACTTTAAAAGTTTTTCTATTGAAAGGAATTTTAATCCGTTTTTGTGCTTGTTTCGTTTTGCACCTTTCGTTTATTTTTTATTTTTTTTAAAACAGATGTAATGTTGTGCTCGAGTCCACCCCTTTGCAGCCCTTACACATGCCTTATTATTCACGTTATCAAGCCGTAAGCAGGCAGGTAATGAAAATTAACTGGTGTTCTTTATAATATTCCAGTAGGGGCATGAATATGTGGACAAATGGCGGACAAATTTCCTTTGTCGCTATCCTAGATTCTTATGAACCACACGAATGTTCCTTAGATGAATAAGTTATGTGTAAGAGTTCGTCCTAAATTTTTTCATTTGTACTTTATGTTTTTCGTTGTCTCTGTTGCTTTGCTAGGATCGTCTGGAATCCCAACCACTAAGAAGAGGCTCATACAGTTCGGAAGACGGTGCAGTGGATTTGGATATGGAAAGGGCCAAAATGCGATCTCCAACATTTGAAGAAGGTATCAACAGTCAAACGCCAAGTAAGATGAGACATGCAATGTAAAAAATTTTTAAAAAGTGTACTAAAATATCGACCACTGAACTAACCAGTGACCGGAGAAGGTGAAGATATCCCCGGACTCGGCCAATATGACGATTTTCAAGTAACTTTTGTGCCCTCTAACCGTATTACGTGTTCTTTAATGTATTCGTTTAGACTATTGATTGGCAAAGAGACTTGGCTCGGGATCGTATGCGCCATCGTTACTTGGTTAAAAAGCGCAAAGATTCCATATGGGATTTCATCAAAGCAGCCCATGATGCCTGGTCAGGTTGGGTTTGTGTCTTTTTGGTCGGTTTGGCTGCGGGTAAGCCACACCATGAAACTTGTATACACTCTTGACTTACGTGTATCTCCCCTATGCATTAGGAACTGTTGCTAGTGTCATAGACATTGGGACAATTTGGATGACAGACCTCAAATTTGGGATCTGCCCAGGTGCCTTTTGGCTTGACAGAGAGCAGTGTTGCTGGTCTTCGACTGACAACGATTCTGCTAGTGAAAATTGCGCTCAAGTATGAAACTTTTACTGCAAATTTGACTACCTTACAATTTTCACTTTTGACCTATTCGTAGTGGTGGACCTGGCCAGAGGTTTTTGGATTGGCAGATGAAGGCGCTGGAGCGTACATAATTTCGTACTTTTTCTACGTACTGTGGGCAGTTGGCTTTGCCTCATTAGCAGCTGCGTTAGTCCGCATGTTTGCACCCTATGCTTCCGGTGGAGGAATCCCTGAAGTAAAATGTGTTCAGAATTCTTTAAGTACTTTGACGTATTTTTTTATGTAATCTGGACGTGCTGTAGATCAAAACGATTTTAAGTGGGTTTATTATTCGTGGCTTCCTGGGTAAATGGACTTTGTTGATCAAATCTATTGGTATAATGCTTGCGGTAGCTTCCGGCCTGAGTTTAGGCAAAGAAGGTCCCATGGTTCACATCACTATTTGTATTGGTAAGTATTTTAAATGTTTAAGCACATTTTCATCCATCAAATCAAATAACTACGTTTTATGATGTGTTTAGGGAACATTCTTGCGTACCTTTTCCCGAAGTATGGCCGGAACGAGGCGAAAAAACGTGAAATCTTGTCAGCAGCTGCAGCCTCGGGTGTTTCGGTAGCCTTTGGGGCTCCGATAGGAGGCGTTTTGTTCAGTTTAGAAGAAGTAAATACGAACTTGACGGATAAACAGACTTGGGCTGTAGTTTATAACCATTTTTTGCTTCCACCTAGGTCAGTTACTACTTTCCGATGAAAACCTTATGGCGCTCTTTCTTTTGTGCGTTAATTGCTGCCTTTGTTGTCCGCTCCATTGATCCGTATGGCAATGAACATTCCGTGCTTTTCTATGTCGAGTACAACAAGCCTTGGATATTTTTCGAGCTCATTCCCTTTATCCTTTTAGGAGCCATTGGGGTAAAATTGTGTTTTCTTTTAATTATTTTATTATAGTTTTATATTTAGGTAGTGTATAGTAATGATTAGCATTATTAGTATTATTTAGAATGTGTTCACACGGCGTGGTTACTATTTTTGTTATTTTAAGGGATTGATTGGTACGCTCTTCATCCGGGCCAACATTTGGTGGTGTCGGTACCGCAAGACTTCCAAGCTAGGGCAATATCCGGTGCTGGAAGTCGTGGCGATCGTTGTGATCAATTCAGTGTTGGCTTTTCCTAACCCTTACACTCGGATGAGCTCGACTCGTTTAATCTACTTAATGTTTTCGCAATGCGGCGTAGCCAACACAGATGACTTATGGTTTGTCTTCCAAAACTTTCGAAATACTCATAAAAAGTTCTCAGCCTGACATGAATATAGTGACTACCATCGGAATTTTACGAATGTAAACGGAGCCATAGAAAGTGCTGCCGCCGGAGAAGGCGTTTATCGTTCCGTTTGGCTCCTTACGCTCGCCTTGATCTTCAAGATTACCATGACCATCTTTACAATTGGCATTAAAGTACCGGCCGGACTCTACATCCCGTCTTTGTGTATGGGCGCAGTGGTTGGACGCATTGTTGGCATTGGAATGGAACAGCTAGCATAGTAAAGTTTTTCTGTTTTGCTGTCATATTCCCATTGGGCTCATTTCTGTGATTCTCGCAGCCACTATCCCAAGTTCTGGGCGTTTGCGGGGGAGTGCTCCACTGGGGATGATTGTATTACCCCAGGATTGTATGCAATGGTTGGGGCGGCCGCCGTACTGGGCGGCGTTACTCGCATGACGGGTAAGTGAAGTTCTATACTAAAAACAAATAATTGAATTGCAATTCGGGTGTCCCTAGTTGCGTTGGTTGTTATTATGTTTGAGCTTACGGGCGGCGTACGTTATATTGTGCCTTTAATGGCGGCCGCTATGGCGTCCAAATGGGTGGGGGACGCATTTGGGCGCGAAGGTATCTATGACGCCCACATTGCTCTCAACGACTATCCGTTTCTGAGTAACAGTGAAGAATTTGGCTTCACTACCATAGCTTCCGACGTCATGCAGCCAAGGTTAGATCTAGTTGTTTTCCCTTATGAGGTTCATTCATCGTTACATTTCTTCGTGGAACATTTTAGAGGGTCACAGCCATTTATTGTACTGTACCAAGATTCCATGACCTTACGGGAAGTAGAAGATATTCTGCAACATACTACACATAACGGATTCCCGGTGGTAGTTTCACACGAGTCGCAATTTTTGGTCGGTTTTGTACTCAGGCGCGATTTGCTACTGGGAATAGGTAAGTGGTAGCTTATCAGTGCATGTGTGATAGTAGTAAACCTCTTTTTTATGTTTGTGGCTACAGCGAATGCCAGGCGGAAAATGGAAGGCGTCTGTGACGAATCTAAGGTCATTTTTACCACGGGAATTAATGTTCCTACCAATGGTATGCCGCCAGTGAAACTGAGACGAATTTTAGATCTTGCCCCAATCACGGTAACGGATCACACGCCCACAGAAACCTTGATTGACATGTTCAGGAAGTTAGGGTTGAGACAGACATTGGTTACACATAACGGGTAAGATAATTTTTCGTTTTCGTATTATGTTCTGTGCAGTACATTTTGTTTGAAATCCTTGGTTTTAGGCGGCTATTAGGAATTGTGACTAAGAAGGACATCATGTTACACACCAAGCATCTGAACAAGGAATGAGCTCTTGCTTGTTAATTTTCTTTGCTTCCCCGTGATTGCTAGCAAAATGTCAAGTTTCCAAAATGTTGTAATTTATATAACTTATTTTTTCACTTTTTAATGATATGTTGTTAAGCGCAAGAGAGCTTTACCGGAAAATAAGATGCAAAAAAGAGTTAGGGGAAACAAGATTTAGAAGGTGTTGCTATTAGTAATGTCTAGTCAACATGCGTTAACACGACACTGTTCTTCGGAACAGAAAGTTTACTAACACTTTTCTTCTACGTGTCCGAGAACCTCTCTGTAGCATAATTGAAGAAAATAAAAAAATATGGCAAGCTCTCTCTGATAATTCGTTGTGTATGTTTGTGTTTTCTTATTTATTGCTACAAAAGTAAACTTTTGCTTTGAACTTCTCTTCGAAATTCGTTTGTGTATTTTGATATTGTTCTACGTGTTTCCGCTTGAGTTTCTTCGTTTCTTTATGTTATTTTTAATGCGTTATTAAGACGTTTCTACAAACGTCACATTTGCGAGTGTTAGCTGCCATTTCAATTACGATAGGTTCCCCTTTCTAACTTTTTCGCCAGTGTGCTGAAATCATTTTGGTACTTCCAACACGCTCTGCTGATGTTGGCGTCGATAGGCGAAGTCCAAATGCAGCTACTACGCTTCTTCTCTACATTTTTTTATTTACGATCCTTGTCGCTACAGTCGTCGTTGCTTAAATAAATGAACGCATATCTGTACATATTTGTTAACTACAGCAATCAACCAAATCTGGTGATTTTTTTATTTTAAATGTTCCTGAAATGGCGGCTAATTGTGCTTTTTGTATCACGGGGCTATTATTAGATGGCGTCGGTGTCTGAATTTTGACCTGTATTTCAATAATCCGTTCTTGTAATCCCGCATTTCCAATAGTGCAATCTTAGATTAATGTGCATCAATAATCTGAGCCATTTATAAGTTTGCGGCATTCCTACCGATAAACTTGTATAAAAGTAACGCGAAAATGCAATTTATTTATGTTAAATAAAAAATGACTCAAGAGCTTTTTTTTGTATGGCGCGCAAAAATTCATTGCAGCGCGCATGCTACGCACCCGTCATGCTTTTTCGTTCATCCCGATTTTATTGTTAAGCAGATCATAAAAAAACGTGGGTGACAAACCATCCTTAAAAATTATCCGTCTTTCTTGACGCCATTCCAAATCGGTTATGACACGTGCCAAGTTAGTCGCTTTATCCTTGGTAATGCTCCTTGTTCAGTTTTCTTGTTGCCCAGTTTTTCTCGATGACATTTTTGCCTAGTAGGAAACCTAACCCACATGGGTGGGCTTTCGTATGCACAGCCAAACCCTTTCTTTTCCTTTTTCGTGCTATTTATTCGCTTTCTTCCCATCCGCGTTGCTCAAAGACTCATTCAGAACTCATTTTCTTAAAAAAGCTTGGCAATAGGATGGAGATGCCCATTTTAGCGCAAATTCTTGCTTCCCTTCTGTTCCAACAATACGGGGCACCGTAATGTGTAACAGAGAGAGGCTTTTAAGTCCGAAGAATGTTGCTCTTAACCCCTGCATAGAAACGCCGTTTTTGCCCTTGTTCCTCTGCTGATATCCCACAGAAACTGCTAACTCGTAAGGGTTTACTCTACGCGCTTAACCCTTCCCTTGCCCTTTAAAAGAAAAGTGAAGAAAAGCGGCTAATTTTCTCCTTTCTCCCCTTACTACTGTTACGGTTGCAAAAAAACGCCATTAAAAAATGCCGTGTTAGCGTCTGGTGTCTTTCAAGGTTTCAAACTGGGGCTCTTCCAAGACGTGACTCATTAGTCATCAAAGCGAGGGTAGGGAGAGGAATGAAGGGGAACCCAGCCTCCGGAAACTGACAAAGACGAAGCTTATTTGGTTTTCCAACCAGTTTGGCGCGTCCACTTTCATCCTCCGAAAAGGTAATTAGCTTTGATTTTGTTCCACTTTACATATCAAGTACACAACAAAAATTAACCTTTTGCATTTCGATGGGGCATGGCTCTTGTGATATTCGCGTGTGCTGCGATTGTGACATATTTTGTTGTTGGAATTTATATTGTCCTAGAACTAAGAACATAAGTAATATTACGATGGATATAATGGTAGGTATAGGAGTAAGTAAGGCGATCACCGTAAAGGGCAATGGACACCAAAAACGCATATAGAGATTTTGATGGATTATTATAATAGACATCATTTTAAGAATAGAGAATTTTGTTTCGATTTTTTCTGTCCGGCCGTTCTGGAGATATTTATTTCCAAAGTTTTGGCCTTTTCCCGCCATGAGAAGTGTGACGTCACTGGCGATCAAATTGGAATTTCATGGACAGTAGACACCGAAACCGCATACACATATTTTGATGGGTTATTATAATACACATTATTTTATGAATAGAGAATTTTGTTTCGATTTTTTCTGACCAGCCGTTCTGGAGATATTTGTTTCCAAAGTTTTGGCTTTTTCCCGCCCATGAGAAGCGTGACTTCATTGGCGGGCAAATTTGAATTTCGGATTTCTTATTTCATGAATATCTTCGTTATTATTTCGCATCTGAGAAAATGACACTTATATCTGGAAACTAGATTTTTCGCTCTTTTTTATGAGATAAAGTTGTTTTTTGGTGTCCATTGCCCTTTAAAGCATTCTACAAAGGTATACCCCCCACCTCCACCCGCACCATGGAATAAAATACTGGGTACGGCCCTGGAATGTTTGATTCATTTTAAATGCATTTAGGCAAAAGTTGGCTCTAGTAGTCGCGGTTTACAGAAAGAGATTAACATCAGTCGAGTGCAAAATAAATAAAAAAGACCTATAAGTCTTCTTGGATCCAATCGTAGATTACGCATTTTTCCATTCGACGTCTTTTTACACTTACGTTAATCCTCGCAACTCGTTTCTTAATTTTTTACGACTTAGTACATTCACGTCTTCAGATATCCGTGTCTCTCCAAGTCTCACGTTTTTTTCCTGTCGTTTCGTGGCGTCTTGCATATATCAGAACTCCGATTTTGTCAAACAGACGAATTGGTGGTTTTTTTTTCAGGTAGAGTAGGGAGCAAACTGAATAGGTGACATAATTGCAAAGAATTGGTTGGAACTAGGGTTCTAGATTGCGGCACTAGAGGGTGCAGTGGAGTAGCCGCCATGTCTGGAGTGTATTGTTGTACGAAGTGCAACGGAGGTTCTTGGAAGAATGAGAAAAGGTATGAATTCCGTGTTTATTTACTCAAATAACAACCAAACGTCGAAAAGGTGTGAAACTGTTAGGGTTCAGTTCAGTAGCATCAGTGCCAACAAGCGTGAAATATTTACAGTGAAAACTGTTTGCCCTAAACTTACCAAACTGTTTGTCACAAAATAACATCCATCTTACGCTAGTTGCAATTGATAGAACTGAAGTTAACGCTCCCAGTAGTTGATCTTGTCCTACTTCTCTGTTTCTCTAGCGTCACAATTTTCTAGGAAATACGGATGGCATGGGTTTTTCCAGTCTTCCAAAATCTCTCCGTTGCACACCACGCTCAGAACATACTCGAGACGCCATGTCAGGAGCATGTTCTCAGCGTGGGTACCTTCGCCACCCCACTGGCGCTTCTAATGACGCGTAGCGTAATTTAGAATACGCCCTGTAGATGAAAGGTAAACCAAACTTTCCGCTATTATAATTTCAACTAATCATTTTTATGAGACCATTATGAGATGAGCTCGTATCCGTAGTAAGGGGCCTGAATTTTGAACGAAAGCAAAGAAAGACAAGGTTTGCGAATCAATGAGTGGTCCGTCAGTTGACATTCTTGACTTTCCGTGATCCAAAATATGCAAAATTTGAGTTCTATTGTACATCGTGTCTTTGTCATAATCCATCTATCTGTCCTACACTTTTAGTGTATCGTAAATCTCCTGAACTGATTTGTGGATGCTTAAGCCAACTATACACACATTTTGAGGTTCAAAGGAAACCGAGCCACGTACTGTTATCGCCTAAGTTTATTTTAATAACGTCTTTTGTCAGGTCGGAAGGCTTTTAAACTCTCTTAAAGACTTCATTTTAAACGTACCCCTCCCTTGAAAAACCTTCCTAAGTTCACAGGCTCGGATTTGGCGCAAATAAAAAGCCACCCTGTGTTGTGATGATGAAAGGTAGCTGAACATGGTCCTGAAAGCTCGAGTGACGTTTGCTGGGCGGTGGCTGCGTTTCCCCAAAATTTGCCTTACGTGTCATCACCGCTATAATATGCAGAATGATGCCAATCTTCTGAATCCATATCTAGCTTTCTCACATCCAAAAAAGGACATGATAAAAATTCGCAAAAATTCGTAAGAAAATGACGAAAAACAAGCAAATCAGGCATTAGCCTACCCAAATCAGCCTTCTTTTATTGTTCTTGTTTCGAAGCTCGCCTTCAGATGATTTTTTGATTGAATGAAGCGAGCTACTCTTTTCTTGTGTGGAACGTCAACGGTTACAACAAAGAACTCGCAATTAATACTGAACATAGACTATGAATGCTACATTATTAACGAGTTGCGTTATTAATTGGTTACAGCCGTAATCTTTATTGGATGTTTATTTCCCATTTTGCTTTCGGCTTCCTTCAGGAATTTTCCATTCGTAATCACATCATAGTATTCAAGAAGACGTTTAAGAACTTGACGTTTCAGCATCTAACTGTACAAAAGCACTTCTCTTGGTTAGTTAAAGCTTCTAAGGCTTCTGAAAGAATGAAATGTAAGTGAAAGGAATTTCCTGCGTGAATAACATCCGTAAGCATAGGACCTTCTTCCACGGCTCCAGCGAGAAAGAAAATCACAATAGATGACTTTAGAAGTGTCAGCATAGTAGCCATGGGAGAAATAGATAGTTGACACCCCAGAACTTCATTAATCTTGACAAAAGCTTCGTCGACGTTTTAAGATTATCTCTTAACATTTTCTCAGTGACTGAGCGTTAGTCGCTCAGCACCTGAAATGGTTTATGTCCCTTTTTCCCGCGTGCTCCTTCCTCCTTTTTTATTATTCTTTTTAGCGCTTTTGAGCGTTTATTTCCAAACTATATTAAAGGAATGTGAGCCATTCATTAAGGCAGCCGAGCAGCGAAAAGGCGGGCGCAATTTTGTCACTACGAGACCAAATTGGCTAAGGTTATTAAAAGCGACAGTTGGGCGAGTTAATATAAGAATCCAGAAGTTCTTTACCGGTCGTAAAAGCGCGCCACTAAAATTTCTCTCTCGGTTTATGTGTCTTTTTTCTCAACGAGATACGAACAGAATTTCTGATAGCGTTTCGCCCAATCCTCAAGAAAACGTTTCGTCGTTCTCTTATGCAGGGATTTACTTGTTGGCACGGTAAACTCACCAGCTTTAGACATACTTAATTGGCTAAGTTGCAATGTCAACATAAGGTGTGGGATCATAAATATACAAGCAAGGTTACTAGACACATTGGGGTTACTGTAGGAGTTGCTTCCTTCTTTTTTAAGCTTTTCTTACTTCCTGTTTATTTAATTATTTACAGCGACCACCCTTATCGCACGAGAATGCGCTTTTCTTTTTAGACAAATTGGACTACTGGTCGTTTTGAGAAAACAAAACTGTGTTCCACACATAAGGAACTCTGTTTTCCTTTGGGCGAATTTGCGATTCGTTATTTTAGTTTACGTACGAGTTACTCTAATTCATGAAAATTCTTCTTGGCTGTGACAAATGTGACAAGCTGTGATAGAGCGATAACCAACGCATGTTTCTGGGGTACTTGGGTAGAAAATTTTTACCCATTTCTTTATGAAATGGAATGAGCCTTAAGGGGGTTACATTTCCGGTTATTACTGCACTACCATACTTTCATACATACAAGAAGATCGCGCAAGTCTAGCAGGGAATTCTGCTAAGGTGGAGAACAGTAAAATGAGCACGTGACAGGCAGAAGCGTTCCTTCTTGGGTGTAACTTCGTTCTTACTTTCGACTTCTGGCCTCGCATTTGACTCCTGTTGTTTTATTTGACTCCTACAATGGACCGTTCGTTTAACTGTATAGAAATAAATGATTACATGTGAAGTTTTAATCGTTAGTCACTTCTTGTCCCTGTTTGTCCGCACGACTTCGCAACTCGCTGAAAACTGAACGTAAAACGTTCCAAATTTTGGCCTAGGCGTACCGAAGTCCAAATCGAATCTTTCCTACATTTGCGCGCTCTGCAAAATGATCGAAATATGACATCAGGGTGCTTTTGCTCATTACAACAATTAAAAGCGTAACTTGTCGAACAAATTTCAATAAAGATTGCGACGCCCTCATCATAATTTCCCCTCCCTCCATAGCTTGCTTAAAGCAAGATGGTCGAAACGTGACGTCACAAGACGCTAAGAGATAGACGTTTAGCATGTAAATGCAAGCCTTCGAAACAGCTTCGGTAAGGACTGTGCTACCCCAAGTTGAGTTTTTTAACCCTCGGGACCAAGGTGACGTTAAAAAAAGTGTAACTGGAAGAACGTTCGCGTTCAACACATTTTAACCTTTAAAAGAAGAGAGTAAAACCCCCGTACGTACAAATTAGCTCGTAAATTGTTCACTTAAACGTGTGAAGTGGGTTTCTTCGCCCGAGGATATGGAGTACGGTGACTAGGTTGACACTGAGCACTTAAGAAGCTGAAAGGAGGCAAAAAAATGTGGAGTTTCGGCTACAAGGAAGGGACTTACCCACTTCTAGGCAGCTTGCATACAGTCCACATAGACACACACACATACGGTATACATATATGCACACACGGAGGCAGCTCCCAATATGTGAGCATGCATGGATAACTTTTGCTCCAGTCTTGTCTGGACCTCTCATCCTCCCAGATCAGATCAGGGGAATTCCGTGACTGGGGAAGGAAGGTCTTTTCTCGTTCACTTTCCATGAACTTTATACTAAACAATTGTTGCGCGACGTTTTTCAGTTTTTCACTTTAAAGTGCGCTTTTTCGTTTTGTTTCAAAAAGATTTTCCGATTGATAGGTTCAGTTGTTATTAAGTGAAGTAATTCGTGAAGGTGACTTTCCAAGAAATTTCGTAGCATTGATGGCTAATCGACAGACCATCTAAGTGCGATTGGAAGACAGTTGTTTCAAATCGTACCTCGAAATACAAAAATGTGGGAGGTGAACCGTGTGTGCATTGTGTTACTGATTTTGGCGTCTTTCCTGATTTTGCAATGTAAGTTGATCGGAACACTTTGCCAAGATTTTTTTTTGTTTGTTTTCGAGGAACCGAAGTCCTATTTCTTATGTCCCGGAAAAAAATCCGTTGGGAAACATTCCATTGCTTTGTCTTTTAGTCCTACACTATTAAATGTGCTTCATCACACAACTTTACAAAACATCTTGGCTTTGATTATACTAAAAGCATAAGATAGGCAAGTAAAAAGGTAATTAAAGTCAGCTACTAGACTTTGAGACGGGACTTCGAGGATGCAGTGGAATACGCTTACTAGGGACAACATCATATATGAATATCCGTTTATTTTGCAACGTCCAACAACGAAACTATTGTACGAGGCTTTGCCTGAAAAGTGAAAAATGCTGACGATGGTCTGTTAAAAATAATAATGAAAATTAGTTATTTAAAAGTAAGTAAAAATGCAAAATAGTCATCGGCTTTCCTGAACTTTCCGGAAAGAGTACTCTTAATGAACGTATTCCGCCAACCATAACCCCACCGAAAATTGCAAAGGACATATTTTTTTTATTTAATCAAGAAAATTACCTTACTCTTGGCTTCCTAGAAAATCGGGTCCAGTGTAGCGTATTCTGCTATTTGGGGAAGATCGTAGAAGAATTTTATATTTTTCCCACTCAGTTGGGGAAGCCGTTCAGTGGACACATACTTTCACCTGACCTTAGCGTGCCCCATTAACCTGTATAATAATTAGGAATATTTTTTATTGTGTCTATTGGCAAACACTTTGAAATATATTATGTATTGTGTAAGTCTAATACATTGTATTATTTACGTTGTTAAGACTGGACATATTCATACCCGACAATAACCCCCTAAAATAAAAATAAACGTTCTTTTTTGTTATTTTGGTTTACAAGGCCGCTTAGTTGAGGCGAGTTCTAGGTTCCGCTTGCCGAATAGAATGTTGTGTTCTATTATGTAGGTTGTATGTGGTGTACCGTGCAGTACTCGTGAAAAACGAGCCAAGGGATCATTTTGATTTCTAAGCTTGGGTAGTCGGTGCTTGGGTAACACTGAAGGTGTTAGCTGCTGAGCTGTCTGTTCTAGATGCAAGACAATCGCGTTCGGACACCGTTCACGCAAGTGCCGTGTATTTAGAATAGGTCTTTTTCCCTTCGTGCGCTCCCGGGCTCCTGATCCTTACAAGCACAGCTCGCCCAGCAACACAGCTCCAGCAGTGTAGAAATTCATTGTTGCCGCAGTGCCACGTGCTTGGAATCAGAACGGTTCCTTGACTCATTCTTCTTTGACGTGTACTGTATACATGTTATTAAGATTATCCCTATCTTGTACAGTCACTGACTCCAAATTTTACATTTGACAAACAAATCTCAAAACTTTAGAAAATACTCTAACAAGACATGTAAAGAAGTTTACCAAATGATTGAAAAACTACAAGTTACTGAAGTCCTTAGGAGTCCATGGCTGTAATTTTTTTTTAGCAAACTCCATAATGTTATTCGTATTAGGGTGTCCTACTGTTTCTTTATGGACGTAACATGTTTTAAATGGAAGTTGTGTAACCCGGGGACCTACCGTTCTTTAGTTTCCTTGTTCTGAAGGCTTTGATTGCGGTATTGTTCCTCCAGTAAATATTTGATTTCCAAACCAATGACTCATCCACTTGATGGGGGTCTGTAGGCCTTGTCAAGTGTCCTTATTGTTGTTATTTACCTTGAGTCTTGTGATTAGGTTCCACATTGGCAAGGGAATTCGTACAGAAAGAAAAAGTGCCAAATTGCACGCAGCGGAAGGAGAAAGAAGCTGAAAAGTTAATGAGGTGTTGTTTTTAAGTTTAGACTCATCGCGTGGCAATTAGCAGCGCGGGTATTTCGCTGGGAAACCGCCATAGCCTAAACAGTTTTCTGTACAGTTTTGTATAACTATCCCGCCGAAAAGGAACTCGTGTAAGGCACACACAGAAGAGACCCACGTGTCATCTTTTGCCGACGGAACAAATGACGGCAGTAAACTATACCTAAGCGAGAAAAAACGTAACCTCTGTCAAAATGGAATAGGAATCTAAAATGGTATATGAGTTTTTAGCAGTGAAGGGTTTTACAAGATACAGATAGAACGAGGGAAGGCAAAATAAAACATTCAAACTTGGCCCCAAAAAAAGAAGTAATAGTCTCGCAGCCGAAATCCCACCGAGTTTAGAAAGACTTGAAAGACGACGGAGAAGAAAAACCCTTTTCGCCCTCCACCTTTTCGCTTTTTGCTATAAATATACAAAGTTGGGAGTTCCACACACATCTGTACTATACGGACCGTAGAACAGATAGTGTGTGAGATAAAACCTCGTGTACATCGTGGTAACCCTCGTTAAGCCCTTTGGGTCATATAAGCGTGGATATAAACCGAAGAAAGTTCTAAAGAAGCTTAATAGGGAAAAAATTTCAGACTCAGAATGAAAAGAATGGCAAGCTTCATCTAAAGGGTTGTCACTTGGATAAACGGTAATTCAATGCAGCAGTAACAAAGACTGTAGTACTGTTAGTTTCTTTATTTGTCTGATATTAAATTAACGAAATATTCAAAACCAAGCAGTTTACTTTTCGAATTCAAAGAATCTTATCGTAATAAAAATATCGCTTATCCTTCATGAACAATTGAGATTTTAAACTAATTGACCTCAAGGTTTTCGTAGAAACATTCTCATAATGCGCGATTTGTTTCTTTATTTCATTCGTGTCTTATGGAAATGCACTGTATGACAATCAACATTGTAACGTTTGAGGTCAGTAAAACTATCCTAAAAAATAAAGAGAAAATATCTAGAGCTAATTATGGACAAATTCTGGAGTTTTCAAACATTTTTGAGCTGGAAAGGGGGAATTTTGTTTGAGACCTGAGAAGGATTGAAAAATCAATCCGTCTTGTCTTTCGCGTTGAAGGGGCCGAACATCTCGATTGTAAAGGCCGAGAGACGACAGGGTAAAGTTTCGGAAAATTGGAAGGCCCCGGAATGCTGAAATTTGCCGCAAATTTGTGTCAGAGCTAAAGCTCATCCATCCGTCAACATACGGCAGCTGTTAAAGGGAGAAAGATGTATCAGAAAGATGCTCTTTCTCTCTGTTGGTGGAAGCTTATGGTCCGTTGGCTGTGTTACAATACTTTTACATTACCTGCATATAACACTATAGCGTACACCCATAATTTAGGCAAACAATTTTAAAGATCTCCCCAAAATGTCCTTGTAAGGTTGTAAGGTCCTTATGGTTGTAAAGGGGGCTGCCCATTAGGGATGCAAGAAAGTTACGACACAAGTTTTGACTTATTGAGACGTTCCGTGGAAACTGTAATACATATTAATGGATGGCAAGACAGTCTCACATTACATTTCGTCCGTTTCCCTTCATTTTACGTATCCTCATTGTGTTTTCCACTCACTAAACCTAATATTCGAGTTAGCTTAATCATAGACAAACCCGGGGCAAGCCCACCTGCGTTTCTGATGACACACGAAAATAAGTCAACGTAATGGATTTACTCTCCGGAGCGGAGAGTAAATCCATTTACTTTTGGGTATTAGGGACGCCTAAAAATCGCCTAACCTGTTTAAGTATTTCCTAACATATAAAGGAGGGTACAATTCGAAAATGTCTTTAGGTTAAAAGAAATTTGATTACAAATAAAGGAGAACCTGGGCATTTGAAACTACCAACGGTTTTTCATGCTTCAAAGAGTGCTCAACTGTATTATAGTCCAAAATTATATCCACTAAATGGACAATTACCTTGAATGTCAGGCGAGCTACTGTTAACTCGGAGTAAGCGAAGTGCAAATGTATTGGATCTGGAAATTGGGGCTCATCGTTTCGGAGGCGTGGTGGGGGGTTTTAAGCCATATTTTCGCAAAAGGAAATCGTCCATACGAACTTTCAGATTTTAAATCTAAATTTAAAGATAACTCGATTTTGATACAAATAGGCTTGGATTGCAAAGAAGCAAAATGAATTTACGAGTGGTCGGGAATTCCCACTCCGTTTTTTTTTGCATGTAGAATTAGACTATATATGAATAACGTGCCCGTCAAAAATTGTATTGATACAAGTGGTGTGTATATGTATGAAAAATATGGTAGACCCTAAGTGACGCCAACATGGCCAAAACTTCCAAGGCTGCCTTCCAAGGCTGCGTTGTAGTGGCAACTAGAACCTCGAGGTTGCGGTATAGGTTTGAGGCAGCCACGTGTCTAAAAAAAAATGCGAGACGAACATTACGGAAGATTTTTGGGCTCATTTCGCAAAAAAATACCATTGAATAGATATAGCTTATTGAAGTGACGTAAAAACGTGAATCAGAGCCGAAAGTGTTGAAGATGTTCCACGAAATGTGAGACCTTCCACTAACTGAGGAAACTTCCGCTAGCCCGTGGCAGTTTACCCGGAACCCTTTATACAAAAAGGAGTCCAAAGAATTTACATAATGTTGGTAGGAAAAATTTTTGGGGGTACGTTTTTTCGTTTCCGTTTATTATTTCGTTTCATTATTTTTAAAAAAAGTTTTTTGTTTTCTTCCTCTCTCTCTCCCTTGCAATTGTTGAGTTCTCTCGGCGTCCACCCCGAGTCTACCATCATGATTTAGTCCTCAAACAGGTCCCATGCCTCATGTGAACATCAGTGACACATTTGGCACGCACGTATGTGTTTTCGAAATACAACCAAATAGATAAAGAATACTGAAGTGGAATAAAAACGTGGATTAGAACTGAAAGTAGTGAAGATGTTCCACGAAATGTGAGACCCTCTGCCAATTGAGGAAATATTTTTATATCCGTGGCCCTTTACCCGGAACGCTTTACCTAAAAGGAGACCAGAGATCTTGCATAATGTTTGTAGAAAAAAGCTTTTGGGTATTGTTGGGTACTCTCAGGTTCCAGTCAATCAGCTAATATGAACACAATTATGAATAAGTCCTTTTCCTTTTACGAATATGTCCGATATATTTTTCGTCAAAACTCTTATTTGACATGCAATAGAAAACTGTGAAATGACAGCGAGCGAAATCGTTCACCGTCCTGAGTTGGTCACGGTTAACAAGAAGACGAACTGGGGTTACCTAACTTGACTGATAATGTAGACTAACTTAATAAAAACTCCGCTGGTGCTCGTCCTGTGTTATTTACCCGCCATGAAGGTTAAAGTGGCACGGTGAGAGCGGAAATAGACCCATGGTTGGAAAAGAGGAACTGAAAAGTTAAGTGAAATCTAAGGTGTTAATATATTATTTTAAATCGTGTTAATTTGTATTCCTTACAGTTCATACACGGGGAAAGCCGCTGAATAAAGTTAGAGAGGTCTTATTATATTTTCTTAAAGTGAGCAGGAGTGTGAGGCCGGGAAGTTGTTGACATTGGTTGTAGACTTCTTTCTGTGCTCTCACTTTTCATAGGCTTGAAAAAACATTCGTTTTTTTCACCCTCTTGAAACTCCCCCCCCCCCTCTATTTAGGGAGAAAAAAATCTAAACATGGTCTACAGTAAAGTGACGTATGACAAATGGGACGCGTTTTGTGAAATTTTCTTATGTAAAAATATGCCATTTTCGTTTCACCCCTCTTCAAGAGAAGGGCTAGGTTAAGTTTGACTCGCTGTTTAATGATTTGTTTGTGTCTACCAAGAATTTGTTCTCTTTCGGTTGAGGGGGAAAAAATATGGGATGGATAGGGTCTTGTATGTGTCTACGTGTGTGTAACCTCTCGTCTTTGCATGTAAAACGACTTGTAATCTCATTCACGGCTTCGCCTCTTGATTTTTTGGTTTAATCTTGGGTTTTGTTATACAAAAAACAGGCTGTCATGCGTTGGCGTCGCCGTGTCCGGTACCCTTGGCGCCGCAACATGGTCAAATGCAACTGTCCCGTAATCAGCAATTGGTGCGGTTCCAATGCGATCCAGGATTCCAGCTCGTTGGAAAAGACATGGCCTTGTGTCTAACCGGACCCAAACGATGGAGCCATCCGCCACCGCGTTGCAGTCCTGAAGGTAAACATAACAACAAGAAGCCTGACAGAAAAAAAAAACACTTAAATAACTATATTCGGCGGCATCACTTTTCGAGATGGCAGGCGCATGGAGTGCTAATCGTAAAACCATTAAACGGGAATATTCATTTCTGCAGCTCTGTTCTAAATGCACCCTAAGCGAAAGTGCTTTAGTAAAAGGAGGTTTCTTCTAGTATTGAAAGGACTGGACTTTTTATCAGGATTTTTTTTCTCAACAATAATCCGGCTGTCTTTTTTATCACTCCAATCCAACTGTACTATCACTTTTTACACGAAATATCTTTCCGAAGACCTGAAGGATATTACGTTACAGTTCTGCCAGTATCTTTTATGATAAAAAGGAGCGCAACGAAAAGAATTACTGCAACAAAACTATTTTCTGACTCGCAGACAGAATTTCACGACGTCGAAACTTACCAGTTACTTGAGTTGGGCTCCGTAGATATATTGTTTAATAATTTATATTAGGTTAGTGTACGCTGATTGTTGTGATTGTAACCTTGTCAGCAGTGTAATACATTCGTAAGGTATAATTCTCTGCAAAAACATCTTGTTTGGACAATTTGGTCTATGAACATACGGGTTCATAGGATGTAGTGCACTTAGAGACGGCGTTTCTTTTTATTTTGGTCCCAAGTTCTCCAAAAACATAATTTTATTATAATAATCCCTTTGATTAAACGTATGTAGCGTAAGATTTGTCAGCAGCCGTCAATATGTTCTTATTGGTGATCATTCTCTTCGTTGATTGAAGCAGACAAACTTCTAGTAGTACTACTTCCAAATATGCACATATACGAAATGGAAATGCACTCTACATTCACTGATTCATATTCGTGTCGATCACACTCGTTTGTCTTCGCAACTTCATTTATTCACAGCACTCAAAAGAACCCTGAAATTAAGGATCCCCCCCCCCAGGATTTCAATACCTCAGTAGAAAGCCTATTGACAAAGCTTGGCTGAGTGATTTGGAAAAATGTTCGCCATTTTGATATACAGACGTGCAGTGCCTGAGTAAACGCCAGACTTTTTGTACATTCTGCATTGCTATGTACTGCGTCGAGATACTTTCGAATGAGATAAAAAAAAATTAGAGCAAGTAGTCTTTGTCGACATAGTGCATAACTGAAGATGAATATTAAGAAAGATGTAAGAGTCGTACGAAAATTCGCTATCCAATTTATTCGCTCTTCACTATCAGGGAAATGGCACATGATAGACCTAGGGTACTTTAATAAAAATAATATTACGAGTGTAATACCATACATAAATACATGTAACATTGTCATACTTTGGATGTTGAATTAAGAGGTACAAATCCTAATGCCAATTGATTGCAGGCTGTAAATGAGCCGAAACGGATTAGTTGTGCCAGACTATTGGAGACTTTGTATGGGAGCTGAACTTACGAGTGTTATGAGTGAATGCTTTCACTATGATTAATTGTTGTCATTAGCTATCATTGATAGCAATTTAAATGATGTAACAAATGTAAAACTTACGAACATAGTTTACGTTGGGAAGTCCAAATAAAAAGAGAAAAATGTATACATTTTAAGCTGCGAAAGTCCGACAATTTCCCAGTTGTCCACGCTACTTGCGAACTACACTGTTTACACTGAGCATAAAAAAACCTAAAAGCTACCATCAATAACACTCAAGTTATGTTGAGCAGCTCTGGAGGTTTTTCATGAATGGGTTGAGTGGTTTTACGAGCTGATAGATCGCTTCTTGAATATAATCTTCATGAACTTCCTATTTTCACATAAATAATACTTCTTACAAGGCCTGTAGTGATTCATCTGTTAGGAAAAAGGGTGTTCCTTCTGGAAAAGCTATTGTAAGAGAATTCTCTTTTTTCTTCTTCTAATGATGAAAAGTCGTTAGCACCCCTCAAATCCGGATTCTTTTCAGTTTGTTAGTCGTGTTTCTTGACACTTGTTATTAATTTTTTTACCCCTTGCTGTCCTTTTTTAGTGCTTTCGAAAAAAAAAGAAAACTAGAAGAAAAGAAAACTTAAAGCGCTTTTGATTTATGGGAATGTAAGGTTTGGCTTGTTTGTTTAATGCACTTATCGTGCCAAGTCGCAATAATACAAACAGTCCATAGAAAAGAAAGGAAGAATAGAATCAAGGTTTGTGATCTGACTCGTAAATTTAAAAGCCATCCTCCACGCCTAGCGTTAATTGTCTTGGTCTCACTCTATCTGCATGGATCATTGTAGGATCATTGCGTGTTATAACCCTCTTCAACGATCGGAAGACTTGATTAGCCTGGATGGTAGGGGAAAGGGCGTGTTTCTCCCAATCCCCATACATGCCATTTGCAACTGTAGATCTCCCATCAGGAAAGATTTTTCAACCTACAGCTAATTACCAAAGGCCCCCTGACTAATGACGACCGTGTAAATCACAAAATCTTACCACTATGGCGATTTGGCACGATATCCCAATTATTGTGTTCTTTGGCTTTTTTCCCCTTTCCAAACTCGGTTCCGTGCAGACCAGAATTTTGGCTAAAACAAATATTTTAACGTGGACGCATCAAAGAAAGAAAATCAAATTCCATTCCAACTTTCATCGTTTCTGCACGTAGCGAATTCATTGTAATTCAGACAACGGAAGTGGTAGCCTAACGCTTATAGTGCAAAATGGTTACGTGATCTATTCGAAAGTGAATCATGTGAGGTGACTGGGTTGGTCCTGTTGAGCAGCAGCTTCTAGAGAAAGACAGGCGGCAATCCATTCTCGATGAAATATTAAGAATATTCAGTTATGCGAGTCCAACAAGGTCGGAGCAAGACACTTTTGGTCAGGCCGTTTTGAAAATGCAAAAAAGTAAAACAAGAATGAATACGATAAAGAATCCTGATCTACTGTACGTTAACTGGAGTATCTGAGGTATGAAAGGCCAACCTAGAGGTTTATGAGCAATGGGGTTGTTAAATGAAATGAAATGAATAATTTTTGCACGTGTCAGAACGGAATATGATCTGTGCTGGTGGTAGTTACAAGCTGTGTACGCCGTTTTAGGCAAACTTCTTTTTAATACGATTCTTTTCGGGGTATGATTTTTGGTTCCAGGTGTAACGTATATGGATACCATGCCAGAATTGGCCCAAAATGCACGTTTGTTCCGAGCCCCTAAATTGGCGAGTGGTGAAAACACGTACGCCCGGGTACGACAGTTATCGCATGTGGTGAATGCTAATGATGAGGCAGAAGCAAAATCCGACGAGCTGGACGAAACTCATCATCGGCCGCTCTTCACGTAAGTTGTTAATTCGTTATAGCCTTAATGGATAACTTACGTTCTTCCTAGTTGGTCTTTGCATTATGTATAAAAAAACAGGTACAAAAATTAAAAAGAAGGTTTTGAACGGGTATTATGAACACCCTGGTTAGTAACGTTGCAATTTATCTCAAGGGACACAGGCATTTGTTACTTTGGAGTAGTTGGAACCGTGAGCAAGTTTTATGCTCATTAGCTGCTTGTTTGCTTACAACTTTGTCCAGGGAAGGGGGGGGGGAGAGAAGGTAAACGAAAGTAAATGATTATAGAAAGGGACAAGCTTACATAATGTTAGAAATTTGAAAGAGCACTCGTAGTAGTTCGAAAGAGCAGTAAGCCTTCAAAGTTATACACATGTTGGCAGCTTTGAATCTCCGGGGAGTCTCACAACAGAAGTCCTATGTTATGAGCCTGTGGTACTATTTTTTTTTACCAAAGTAAAGTTATTATTTTCTTCCAAACTACAACTTGTTCCAATTCTGTCCGGAGTTTGATTTAGGACTCCTCATTCTTAATAGAACGATTCTCGTAGATTTACATAACAGAATTGGTAGCATATCTTAGTTTCATTGTTACTTATCTTGGTGTTCCTGGGGTAATATACAGTACTCGAAAAAAACACAGAAAAAAACAGGCCCAGCAAACCGTCCTGTGCTAATGGCATGCCACAGGTTAAACCATACTGCCGGGCGCAAGAGTGCACCCATGGGAAAACTGCTCGCACTGAAGTGTGGGGCCATTAATATAAGACGTTTCGTTTGGGTCGATTTTTCGGGGGAAGTACTTTACACCGTGACAACCCGGTCAAGGCTGGAAGCAAAACGTTCGAAAACCTCGAGCAGGTTCAGCAAGTCCAAATCGAATTCTTTTCTCCCTTAGCGCGTTGAGACCACGTAACTATTTCCTAGTGTGACTTCATAAGGTGCTCTAGTACGAACGCGAAGAAAGCCATAACACGAAACTTTCCGACCTATCTCGCCTAACGGACACCATCTCAAGCTCGAACGAAACTTTTCGTCCCCACGAGCTGAGGCCCAGAAATTGTTTGAAATTTGAGCTCGTAGTGTGCTATAGTGCAGTTCAGGCTACGATGCATCTAAACGTGGTATAGGGAATCACATGCTAAACGGTGTCAGCGATTTTGCCAAAACTACTCAGTATTCATTAAACAATCTCAAAAGCAAAATTTGGACTGCAATACCCAGTGCATATTGTCGTGGTTTCTTTAAAACGTTTTTAGTCAATTTGTAATATGCGAATCAAATTGCAACTTCTTTTTTGAAAAAGCATTTTTACATGTATGGCCTCAAGGTACAGTGAAGCACTTTTTTTAATTTATTGGCGAAAAATGGAATTCAAATTCGTCGGTTGGTTTCGGATTTGTTACCTAACTAGTTTCCTGAAATTTCCCATGTGACAACTCCGAAACTAAATGTCGATTTTGAACTTCCGTTTTCGGCAAATTAATACTTTAAGTGGCTCTACTGAACCTTGCGATCGAATTTGAGATCGCTTTCTGCAAGAAAGAAAATGAAATTTGACGCGCTTTTTCCAAATTGACTAAGAAATCTTTACATAAAGTCTTGACCTTGTTCATTAGATATTGTGGCCCAAAACTTTACTGTAGGGATTGTTTAACGAGACATTGAGTAGTTTTGGCGAAATCGCCGTCGCCGTTTAACATGTGATTCTCCTAGTTACAATTCGGTACACCGTAGCCGTAACGAAAAGAATTAAACACACTTTGACAAATGTTCGAAAGGGTATTTTAAAATGGAACTGGTCCCTCCTTGCCCTTTTTGGAAGCTAGGGTAGGCTCAATTTATTACGATATAGAGTGCTATATAGGACAGATGTCGACAAAAAGAGCGCGAAGCGTTCGAAAATTTCGCTTAAATATTGATAATATGACGACCCAAAATTGATTACAGTACTCGTAAAAAAACGCCCAAACAAACCGTCCTATACCTAACGGCCTGGCAGTGGCGCGAGCGGTGTCCCTCTTTAGCGTCATGCGAACGTTTCTGACCCACGGCAAGGCTTTCTCCCAGTGGCGTCGGAATTTAGCAATAGGACGGTTTGTTTGGGTCGTATTTTTTTCAGGAGTATTTGACAGTTTTTTCCAAGTACTTTACAGTGCATGTACCGTACAGTACTCTTAAACAATCCACCAAAACAAACCATCTATTGTTAACGTTCCACACCACTTAGAAGAAGCCTTACTGAGGATCACAAACGTTTGGAGGACACTAAAGAGGGACACCGCTCGCGCAACTGCCGGGCCGTTAGGTATAAGACGGTTTGTTTTTGTTCTTTTTTTGAAGAATACTGTACTTCCTCGCTCGCCTGCTATTAGAGTGGAAACGTGACGTCACAAGTCTTAAGATACATTCTGATACAATATAGACACACTATGGAGGCTAAGCAGAGACAGTTTATTCGTTTTGAACCAACTTGAGAGTGGCGGTAGATATTTGTAGACTTTTAGCTTCATTCCTCCGGTCTATGGCTCTGAGTTTTTTCTTCTTAAACAGCTATGTTTAATTGGAAGATACATATTTGTGCGTGGTTGTGAAGTGTTGGTATGTTGTGTGCTGTAGGTTTCTCATTAACGGTTAGCGACAGCACACTTGGCTAATTTTAAACTTTTGTGGGACGGGCGTGACTTTTCCTCGGCTTGAAAATCAGAGAGGGGAGGATGTGGAAGAAATTAGAGTAGGTGTGTGTGAAAAGGACTTCGCGAAAGATCCTTAAGGGAATTCTGCGCCGCGCAGGCAGCAAATGAATAACGACAAATGTTGGGGAAGCTGCTTAATGTACTAACTAGCGGTATTTCCCTTCTAGGTGGGAAACGCATGCGTCAACTCTTCAGACCGTTGAAGAGCGATTCAACGATTCTGACGCTGCTGTCACACCAGGTTCACCGGGGTCAAAGGGCAAGAAGAAGAACGTGTCCGAGCTATTGCGTCAGTTAAAGACTAAGGGTGAAATCAGGTCGAATAACGTCTTGGACGAATATGAGGAAGAGGGAGAAGAAGAGGAAGAAGAAGGTGACAACGAGGAGGAGTTGAATGAAAACGAGAATTATGATGAAGAAGAACCTGAAGATGGCGAAGAAGACGCCGAAGAGGAAGATGAAGAGCCGAGCGAAGGAGAAGACGACGGCAATAATGAAGAAGAAAACGCTGATGAAGAAGAGGAAGAAGAATCTTTGCGAATGCAGGAGGTATCGCGTCAGATTCATGATCAAAGCGACAGTAGGAATGAAGATTCGCTACCAGAAAGAAATGCGAAAGCTAGCGAACCTTCTTCGGGAACCAAAAATGCGAACAAGATTCTTGAGGAAGAGCAGAACAGCGAAGATTTCGAGCTACATTCTTCAGAAGGACCGAAGGCTGAAGCTGCTGTAGACACTCAGGAACCTCCGGAAAAGTCTTCAGAGGATTCCGATCATTCGAATGTGGTTGAAGAGCCCATAAACCACCTTGAAAAGCCGGAAGCTGAGGGTAAGCAAACATCAGTGGTTATTCCGAAAGAGAAGCATGAAGAGGAAGAAGGATCAACCAGTGATTCTTCACCAAATCTCCACCACTCAATCGAAAACCAGTCGCGGAGCGTTGAAGATTGGGAAGACGACATAAGCAACGAAATATTGCCCAACCGTCATGCAATGAGCGTTCCCATTATCCGCGATAACGAGGAGGGTGACCGACAAGAAGAGGAAGACACTGAAGGACCTGGTCAAGAGAATAGCATTCAAGAACGAAACTTGTACCCGGTGGATTATGCCGTACTGGATGTTTCGTGCACGCTAACTCGAGAAGCTGTGCCCGCCATTGCCAACGCCGTTGTCTCCAAATATGGCAGGTAATCCTATTTTACGCTTGCATTGCCTAATGAGATTGGACAAAATTTCACACGTGTTATACAAACGGAATGTGTACTAGAACAAGTACTTGCTTGCTCTTAACCGGTTACGAAAGTTACTGAATAGTTTTTTTTTCTTTAAAGTCTTTTTAGTTTCTGTAAGTTTCAAGGTTCTCGAAGAAGATTTGCTACTTTTACGTTTAAAAGAAATTCTGTACAATTAAGATAGTTGAATTTTACTTTTTTGCCACACGTAAAACAATCATTATTGTCCTGGAACAACACCGCTCCGCCAAATTGACTCTAAATAGGTCAATAAATAAACTTCAGTAGTTGGCGAGCGGACGAGCTTTGCTTACGAAAGCAGCGAACGTTTCTCCTTCCACGAGTGCTTCTGAACAGACTGGCCTCACAGCTTTTCATTCTTGTCGCAAATGTATTTCCGCATGTCACAATCAGTAGTGAACTGCGAAATGCTCTAACAGCTTGTTTTGTCACTATAACTTACGTTGCTTTAACCATTGGTGAGAAAAGTTGTTGTCATAGTGGACAATTTTAACCTCTTAAAAGTGCCAGGTTTCACTGAACTCAAAAACAAACGCAAGTTTGCTTGGGAAACGCATGACAGCAGCGAACCTTTCACGTCGGAGCCAAAACGTTCGCAAAATGGCACACGTCCATTCGCACGTCTTTTTCCCGTTTTACAGTAACCAAAACGGAAAAAGTGACTTGTTTACAAGTCGGGTTTTCTTATATATTTTCGGTATTATAAGCAACAGATATATATGCTTGCATGTAACATTAATAATAACGACGCCTTGATACTTGACATGTGTTCAGCAAAGCAAGTTTCTGTGATGACCTTCTAGGTAAGCAAGTAACCAAATTGAAGACCCTTATTTCACATCTCTATTCTATTTTTAAGCGTTGCTGGCTAGTCTTAAACTTTTGCAAAACGACGATTTTTGGCACTCTCCAAAACTTTATTCTTGTACGCTTGAAATGTGCAGGTCGCGGAGCGCGTCCCTGCCTTATAATCTCTTCATGGAAGTGATTTACGAGTGCAAACCCGGTTTCGAGTTGGCCACAGCGTCCCATGATCGACTTTATTGCTCGCAGAAAAACTGGATTGGCGACACACCTTTCTGCACTCCCATCGGTAAATTCTCAAAGAAAAGTGACTTCTTGATGCCTTTAATTTCGCCTTCATCTTAAATCAACCTCACATCTTTACGTCGATTCCCCCAACATAAAAGTAGGCATGAAAGCCATGCATGCCGTGTCCCACATAGTTCTAAAACTGCGTCCCTTTTTGCATAAAATAGAAGGGTTGCACAGCACAGGTAGTTAAAACGTTCCACAAGGAGGTATAGTTTATCTCTCGATTAAGGAAGTCTTTTATTATAGGTGAACAACAAAGTCCAAATCTTCTGGTTAAGTCTTCGTCTTCTTGGGAGAAATGTGTCCAAGGCGTGGCGCACTTTGCCTTCTATGGACATAAATTGGGTTTAGGGATAAGGAGGATGTTAAAAGGGATATATGTAAAGTAGGCTCCTTAGAAAGAGGAAAGGGGCAAAAAAATAACACACACAAAGCTTCATTAGCTCACTCAGCTAGACATACCGAGCCTATAATGCTCCTTATTCAAAGTAGGAAAAAAAAGCAGTTGAGAAAAGAAAACAAGAAGCTAAAACTGACAGACCAAGACAAATGATTATTTCTTGACAGCTCTATAACAAGGTTATGCTATTGTAGACTTATTTTCCTTTCGTCTCACTTTCTTTAGCTTAAGCTAAAGCTAAAAGAACGTTGAACGCCCAAAGCGACCGGCCTTCTGTGTATATTTTTCTTTGGATTCCCCTTAACACCGATAAGCTAATTAATAAGACTAGTGATGTTGTCTTTAAGCTTGATCCCTGACACCTTTTAAACGCTGCCTTTTTTAACACTGGTTTTGCTTCTGGTTTGTAGGGTTTTTTATTCATTGTTTTTTTTTCTTTTTTTTGCCAGAACGGCGGGGTCAGGAGGCTGGAAATAACAAATAATCTTTTTCTAAAATGAAAAGAAAGCTACTTTGTCGGTTTGGGATATCTACAAACGTTTTTTATATTTGCAATATTATACTTTAAATTGTAACACTGTAGAACACCGTTTTTCTCAACCAGTCAACATCGTGGATGAGGGTGGGGCTTCGCTGAATCGCGTTGATAAAATCAGATTTATAACTTTTTGCTTTCGGACCATGTTAAAAAAACAACTCTGTACGGTTTGTTGATAGGTAATGGTACAAGATCAATTGAATTTTACCTACAATACTTCCACCTTGGTTGTCTTTTTTTTATTGGACAACCACGCGTAGGCTTACGCCTATTGCGGTGAGCTTGGTTATCTTTATAAGAATATTATTATATGAGTTGGTGAACTTTGCGGTATGGAATACTGCACAACAGTTAACATTGTGTTTGTGCTATAAGCCGTAGGGCAACCATAAAGTTGTGAAACGATCAACAGAGTTTGAGCCAAAGATTAGTCAAATTAATTAGCAACATTTATCGTACGAATCGCATGAGCCAACGAAACAGTGTTATGGGTTGAGCAGTGAGCAGTGTTCTGGATTTTTCAGAAAAAGATCTGATCAGATCAAACGATCGGATCAACAGTGCCTAGAAAATTTGCTAGTTGTCAGGTTGCTGTGAAGTTAATTTTTTGTGTGGCATAAGCTAAAGAACGGAGTTGTTGTACGACTTTTCGTCTTCAAAACTAATATTAATATCGTATTCAAAATAATTAACGTGCTGTAAACTATGTCTGTAATTGGAGTTCAATCTCAGTCAGAGATTTGAAGAGAAGCAGCCAACATTCCTCTCTTGCGTGAAATACTTACGATTACTTCTTACTTACATCTTGGCTTAGTTAACGTGGATTGTTCGACGTTTTCGACTAATGCAAGGTTGTTTCCCCTAGTGTGTTTCATTTTTTACTTTCAAGGAAACAAGGCGGTTTTTCGACGTTGACTTCGAGTTGGCGAGTTTTACAAGTTTTCTGTACTGAAGGAAGGTAATGAGACAGCCGCGGAGTTAGTGCTAATGTCATAACTTAGAACTGCGGGCCGCTCATTCATCAGTTCAAGGGTCTTAATAAGGTGTGAGATAAAGTCATTAGCATGACCATAGTTTTGGTTCATAAACTTATTGCCCAAGCTCTGAAGCTTGATTACAGGGCTACTAAAATTTTTGAGGACCCAGCCCGTCGTAAATTCTCTTCTCCTCTCTTCATGTTCTCTTATTTGGATATGGCTGCTGGTGCTGAGTGTGTTTATGACACTTTAACTCTCCGTTTTTTTTGCTGCAATTCTGGTTTCCCCTCCATGTTTGCGTTTTTGTGTCTGTGATTTCCTGAGTTTCCCAGTGTCTGCTACTGTGATCACGGTACGAAATTGTTGACTTTTTCTTTCATGTTTCCTGTCTTCTGTCGTGGAAAGGTGATGTCGACGTCAAAAGCAATGGAACAGACCGGAGTAGTGAAACGAGTTTCGTGTCCACTTGTGGGCCAGATCGAGGTGATTGCGAGCATGTTTGTCGCCAAAGTGGCGAATTGGACTACGAGTGTGCGTGTTTTCGCGGATTCCGCTTACACTCAGATAAGAAATCTTGCATAGGTAATATCTACTTCATTATCATTTACGCCGTGTCCACCACCAGAATTGTTCTTTTGTGGCACAGATATAGACGAATGCGCTGTGGAAAATGGAGGGTGCGAATTTGGATGTACGAACCGACCAGGTGGATTCCAGTGCTCTTGTCCTACAGGATTTCGTTTAGCGTCTAATGGAAAGCGTTGTATAGGTATTTCTTTGATTTGTGATCAGAGTACTTTGTTTTAAGGACTGCTGTCGCAGAAACCTTTTCAGTTCCTTCGTGTTCCTCTTATTTTATTTCTTTGGCATAAACAGACTGAAATATAATACTTTCGTTATCACACTTTTAGATCAGAACGAATGTTCTTCGCGAAATGGTCATGGACCTTGCCAAGGGACTTGCAGAAACACAGTTGGCAGTTACGTGTGCAGTTGTGAGGATTTGCCGGGCACCCGACTAGGCACGGACAAGCATTCTTGCGAGGATATTGATGAGTGCGCCAATAATGTCCTCGGTTGCTCACATTCCTGCATTAATTCCATGGGAGCCGCTTTTTGCGCTTGTCCTGAAGGTTACATGCTTGGCGAAGACTGGAAAACTTGCGAAGGTGACACTTTCTCCTTTCTTTCCTACTGCTTCGATTCATTACAGTCAGTAAATCGAGAGCTAGTGAAAGATAACCACAAAAAACTTGATGGTTACTCACCCTTAAGCTCGTGATTTCTTAAAAATAAGACTGTTGAAAGAGTGAAACCAGGATTTAATTTAAAATTGCATTCAACTTTGATTGTAGATATCGACGAGTGTGACGTAGGCGAATATGATGAAGGAAGACCGTGTACTAATGTGTGTAAAAACACCATCGGGTCGTATTTGTGCATGGACGAGGAGATCGCTGGTCCGGAATTAGTGACTTGCCCAACTGGTTGGGCTTTGAACGCAGAAGGCTCCTGTCAGGGTATTAATTTTGTGTAATAGGAAAGCAGACAAAAACTAGGAACATGTATTGCAAAAGCACTACCCTTTTGACAAGGCTCTGATCTGCTGCTTCGCATGAAAATGTAAAGCACAGAGAAGCTAGTGGTATAGAACATGGGCAAAAGCCGAAAGCCTTCGTTGGTTCTTAAAAAATAACTGTGAAAAAAGTAGCGAGACCGAAGTCGTGAACTGAACTAGTTAGTTGACACAGGGGCCAGTGCTGCTAAGTGTGATTTTTTTTTACTTAATAATACGACTTTTCTCATACTTTCCTTAGACGTAAACGAATGCCTAGACGGCAATTTCGGTTGCAGCCATGTGTGTCACAACGTCAACGGCTCCGCGTTTTGTTCTTGTCCGTCGGGTTACGAACTGCGGTCTAGCAACAAGACGTGTGTCGGTAAATTATGGCTTAGATTTGAGTATATTAGCTCTGTTTGGGTTATAACCTTGTAAAATTCTTGTTTAGACGTCAACGAATGCTTGGAGATCAACGGCGGTTGCTCTGATGTCTGCGTCAACGTGGTGGGTAGTGTGCATTGCTCTTGTCCTGGTGGTTTTGCGTTGATGGATGACTGGAAAACTTGTACCGATGTAGACGAATGCGCTTTGGAAAACGGCGAACCTTTATGCAAGTTTAGTTCTTGTCAAAACACGCCGGGCTCTTTTGAATGTAACTGCTGGACTGGGTACATCAAAAACGACCAAGGAGAATGCTTGGGTAACCCAAACGAACATGTTTACATTCCTTGAAAACGGTCAATTTTGTTTTCCAGTGTTTTTTTATATATTAAATATATATATATATATATATTTTTTGCTCTTGTGTCTCGTCCTTAAAGATGTTGACGAGTGCTCAACTGGTGGCCAGTGCATTAACAGCAAATGCCAAAATAATCCTGGATCGTTTACGTGCACTTGTTTCGATGGATATGAATCAAGCAATGACACATATTGCCAAGGTCTGGGAAACAAATATCCATGATCTGAAATGAAACACAAGTTTTCTTAGATATCGACGAATGTGTGGAGAGTCCTTGTGTCAACGGTCGTTGCTCAAACACTCAAGGTAGCTTCGAATGCAGTTGCGACGACGGATTTATACTGGAGGATCGTCTCATTTGTACAGGTAAAGCCTTTTTTCGTGTAAACGCAACTGGGTTTTCTTTTTATGCTAATGAGCTCTGTTGTTCCCAGATGTCGACGAGTGTGAAAGAAATCCTTGTCAAAACGGCGAGTGTGTCAATTTACTGGGTTCTTATCAGTGTTTGTGTCAACCAGGCTACGAGTTACAAAACGACACTTGCATAGGTAAGAATGGAAACAAAACCTTAATGATTATGCACTTTGGCCTTGGTTTACGATATGGGACCGTCGTAAACCGGAGCTTTATATCTTAAGTATGCTTTATACGAAGTCGTTAGGCTGACAGGAGGCATAACCGCGAAAATCGAAAATATATAAAGCAACTCGGGTGACAATGACAGCTCCCTGGTAGTTTTGTTCTTACACCCTGGTCTGGTTGTGCGCAATTTCAAAATGATTAGAGAAATTAGAAAGAAACACGAGAAATAAAGGGAGGAACTCTTGTAAAAATTCTGTTCTTTTTTAGTAATTGATTTGTTTGGGCTTGGTTATTTTCAAGATGTGGACGAATGCTTAGGAAATCCGTGTATCAATGGCTCGTGTATCAACAGTGAAGGGTCGTTCCGTTGCGAATGTCCTTCGGGTTTCAGTTTAGCCAACAACACATGTTATGGTAATATACTTTCCCATTTTTGTGTCTTTTTTTCTCTGGCTGAATTTAACGAGTTTGCTCTTTTATTGGATTTTACGGTTGTGATACTTTCCCTTTCACTTTTGTGGCTTCTAGACATAGACGAATGTGTCTTCAGTTCCTGTATCAATGGGGATTGTATTAATGTACCCGGAAGCTACCGTTGTGAATGTCATCCGGGTTTCGAAGCGATGGATAACAACTGTTATGGTGATTTTCTACAATCAGTTTCACTTAACATGAGAAAGCGGACTAAGATTGAGTCTCTAATTCGGTTTCTTTTTTTTGTTCTATGGGGGGATCTTATGCAGATGTGGATGAGTGCTCTTCCAGTCCCTGCTCTAACGGGATTTGCATCAATACAGAAGGTTCTTTCATCTGTCAGTGTCCGTCGGGCTTTCGCTTGTCTGGTTTGACCTGTCATGACGTGGATGAATGTTTGCAAGGCCCGTGTTTTCACGGCCATTGCATGAATACGCGCGGATCGTATTATTGCCAATGTCCACCTGGATTCGCTTTACAAGAAGATTTGCATACATGCCAAGGTGGCAACCCTTCTATTTTCTTTTGTTACCAGCGTTTCCAGCTTAACGTATTTTTCGAACTTTTTTTTAGATACCAATGAATGCTTACTGGATAATGGCGGCTGTGAACACCATTGCATCAACACCGTGGGATCCTTTCACTGCGATTGTCCAACTGGATACGTACCAGATTCAAAGTAAGAATTCGAAAATGGTTTAATTAATTCTTTTAAGAGTAGGCATGAAAAGGGAGAGAAAAAGAGCGGAGAAAATGAAAGCATGGGTTAACTAATAGAATATTTTGAATAGTAATTGGAAGAAATGTAGAGATATTGACGAATGTGCCATCTTTAATGGCGGCTGCTCCCACATTTGTCGAAACCAACCGGGCGCGCACCTTTGCGAGTGTCGAGTGGGTTTCGTGCTAGCAGCAGATCACAAATCGTGCCTCGGTAAGAACAAATTTCTTGTCAAACAATGTTCGATTGACTGAAGCGTCACAGCCTGTTCACACCTGCGACTTAAGCTGGAAAGTTGTCAGCAGATTTGGGCGAATTCAAAGGAGACGCGAATCAAGTCTGATTCAGAAGTTTTCATTTAAGAAAATCGACTACAGTACCTGAAACAATTAAACTTAATCGAATTAAAGAATTATACGAATTTTACCTAAAATGACAAAAAATATTCATGTCGAACCAAGCTCGTTATTTCGAGAACTGGTAGAATGGACGTGAAATCGAAATTCGTGTGTTCAATGGAAGTTTTGTTTTTTCTTGCTCAGTGCCCTTCACCGAAAGCTTTTTCAGCCTCAGTTAGAATCTTACACGTTAAAATCGATTTCGTTTGAGCTGACTCCTACAAAAATCGAATGGAGTTCAATTTGTTTGATTTGGAGTGAAAAGGCAAACATTCGAAGAGAACCTTGACCACGTCAGATTGTGTGGGATTGTCTGCTTGTGTCGAAGGAGGGCATCAGGTTCTTAACTAAATAATTAACTGTTCGTATTCTTCGCAGAAGTGCCGGCGAAAGTGGTGAATTACTGTCCCGCCTTTGATCCACCTCCAGGGGGTTATTTGTATTGTTCTACGCGTCCGGGTCCACAAGGCTACAAACCGGGCACGGCGTGTCAGTTAAAATGCAAAAAAGGTTATCTGTTCGATAAGCCCAGACATTCCAAGCCGACGCCCTCTGCGACAAGCAGCGAAAGTTCGGATAGTCTGAAGAAGGCGACGGAAAGCAAGAAAGATGCTCCAACGGACAACGAAGTCAGTCTGCCTTCCCATGCGGGGAATTCGGGCTGGCGACAAACACGGATATGGAAAGGCCATTGGGAGCCCGTCATTACCAGTACGAGTGCCAGTACCAGTACGGTCAGTCCCAAAACGGGTGTTAATTCTGTCCAAGAAGCGTTGAATCGCGGATGGTCCACGGGTAACGGACGACATAAGAAAGTTCGGGCTGCCCAAAAAAAGCGCGCTGCCACAAGGGCCACACGCAGCGCGAAGCGAGAGGATGATCTCGTCATAAACAATGAAGCGACTGTTAGAGTCCGTGGTCCTGCGAGGAGATGTGGCGAAGATGGAAAATGGAAAGGCAAATTAGGAACGTGTAAAGGTAAGGAGAGAAGAATAACGAGGAGCATTGCTCGTTCTGCGCTTTGGCTTGTTGGAGTTTAATTTGCATACACACTTTCTTTCGGGTACATATAAAGCGGCGACATGTCCACCGTTGGAAAAGCCTCGCAATGGGACAGTGATGCCGTTACAATGCCAAAACGGGGAAGCGTGGAGTAATTTGCATTGTTACTTTACGTGTGATCGAGGCTATCGTGTGGTAGGCAATCCTTTGAGAGTTTGTTCCGATTCATTTCAATGGACGCCGTTTAGATCGGGTCCGATCTGCGAAAAAGGTGAGATTTCTTTTACAATGCTTTTCCTTGCCTTCGAACTCATTATAGCCATTTACGTCGCGCTTTTTTGTCTCGCGGACTTTTGCTTTTTTATGCGTTACTTTTACAGTGGCCAATTATGGGGGGTGGGGGGGGGATGTGCTAAACATTTCTATTCAGATACAAAAAATTGTTGTGACAATGGAAGTTTGTATCGTGTAGTGCTGTGGCAGGTTTTGAGGAGACGAGTCGAGAGAAAATTATAACTGTTTAAAAATTTTCACATTAGTCTCAGAAATAAACTATAGTCCGAAATTTTTTCACTACATGAAAAACTGTCCTGGATGTTCGACGGGCTGTTGAGTGCTCAGGGGGAAAATATAAGAGCAAACGATCACTTGAATTAATGTAATGGTGTCTTAGATTTGTCACAATAGCTCAATTTTTTTTACTTGGGAATCGTACGATTTAGCCCGTGTCTTCCATAGCGTAGCTAGACAATCGACTTTTTATTAGATGTTATATTATAGACTTTAAGATTTTTTTTAGACGAATGGAGGTGGATATTTTTTTAACAATTCTAACACTACTTCTTTCTAAGATATTAAATCTTAATGTACCAACAGTTTGGTTAAAAGAGGTGTAACAATTTCGACACTAGTCTTCGTAATGTCAACATGTCAAAACATTCCGCATTATGCAAGGTTATCAAATTACACGTTATTACGCTTGATACAGAGCGCCTTTTACTTGCACCTAACGATCGCTCTCGGAATTTTACGTCTCAGTTAACATAACTTGAAAAACTTGTTGTCCATGTCTAACGTATTGTTTTGTGACTGATGATTTGTTTAGAAAATAATTATCCTAAAATTCTCTCTAATTATAAATAAACACGGTAATAAAAACGAATACTTGTTATCATGAAGAAATTCGCGAAATTAGTTTCACATTATGGAATACCATATTTGTGGAGTATCAGCGCTTTGATCTTTTTAATCCTCACAATCCTGCAGTTTGACAGTTACTATTTTTGTCGATTTGCCCTTTGTCGTTATTTTCTTTAATTTCCGCTATTTTTCTCCACGCACTTGCCCTGTGTGTGCAACGAGTGTTGCTGACAAAATAACGAGACGTTGAAAAATCCAAGCATTAAATTGGATGTTGCGCAACCCTGAATTATGGTTGCCAAGAAATGTTCGAGAAAGCTGGAAGACAATAATGACAGGTCTCGTTTTCGAACATTTCTTTTCAAGTAATCTAGAACACTCTAACGAAACGATGTCAGTTCGACATAAGACGTTACAATAGTAGCTGAAAGAAATAGTCTCTTATAACAGTGTTTAAGCTTCTCTATTGAACTTTTTGTGTGTGCAGTTTATTGTGATCCCTTCCGACGCGTAACAGAGAAGGGGGGTGCTATGGGAGATTTGGTTCTCTGTGCTTATTGCTTTCTTTTGTATGCCGGTTGCAGTGCGGAACTCAGCAAACAGTGACAATAACAGTGTCACTTCGAATTCCCTTCCTGCTGTCTGGGATTGGGAACTGAAGCCTTCTCTTGCTTACTCTTCTCTTGCCAACAATGCTTTACCTCCTTTGCCTTCAGCGTCCTCCGCCCAATCTTTCCGCAACTACATCCATTTCTCCTATGGTAAGCTTTCATGTGTCGAGATCGATGTGCAACTGGACGCCAACCGGCTGTTAAACATTTCGACTTTTCTGTCGCATGACTCTTGTGAGCTCAAGTCCTCTTGTAGCATAGCCTTTGTCTTCACTTCCATTATTCAAAGAAGCAAAAAATATGTTCAGGTTGTATGAGCCTTTTCATCAATATGTCTTTACCCAACAGTGTACCCTTGGCCACGTATCGAATGTCCACATGACATGACAATCGATTTACCTGTGGGCAAGAAAACAGCACCAGTATACATTCCGCAACCAGTCACCAATGTTGATTGGAACAAGTAAGCATCTTTTTTACCGTTTCGCATCTCTCTCCCCAGGTCTGCAGTAATCCTCCCATTTACGTGAAATGATGTTTTCGCGGTTGAAATCTATTATTTTTTAAATAATTAGCTACGTAATAGATGTCGCTGCAGTGCAGTAGTCCGTAGATCGGCAAGTTGCGAAATCATATATACCGTAAAAAAATATTTACAGTGATTTATTGTGCTGCAACAGATATGATAAGAACTTTATCGTAAAAATACTTTTAAAAATGTTTTTAACACAAATTTGTGGTAGAAAAATATTTTAAAAGTACTTTTACAGTAAAGTCCTAGTCATTTATTGATGCACAATGAACACTGTAAATAAATAAAAAATTGCCGTGTCGCTAGTTATGCAGAATAGGCTTCCCCACACCCAGGATTTTGGTTCAGAGGTGTCTTGTACAGAATCCCGGTTCACAAGGTGGGTGGGTTAATCGACTATGTTATAGGACTTTTAAGGTGGTTATGAACTTTCTCGAATAATCGCCGTTACACAAACAAATTTCGTGGGCTGGGGGTGAACAATAGAAGCTCCCCTGGTTCGGCTACGCCAACAAGTCAAGCTTAAGTTGTGAGGTTTTGTAATACTCCTTATATGCGTGAATAATAATATTTGCGTAAACATTGTTTTAATATCCGTAGGCCTTTTATATATACTTATGTTTAAAAAAATATTCTAGCTGAAAATCTGTGTTACTTTAACAAAAATAAATAGTGTACTTTTCGAGAACACGGAGCACATTCCCGTCTTACACGTGCAAAACGCGTTTGGTTTTTCGTGTAAATGGGATGGACGACTGTAGTACTTGTCATTTGCATAGTAATACGCTAAATATTTCAAAGCAAAAATATTTAGTAATAAAACGCCCCGAAAAATAAAAATCTAATGACAGGCAAGTAGAATCCGAGCCCGCGTGGGCCAAACATTTACAAGTTGAACTAGGACCCAGTCGAACGGTGGTTTCCTTCCGCGCCCGGAATCCTGCCTCAGACTATACCGCCATTTGTTCCTTCGTGCTCGAAATCAGAGGTAGCTTCTTCGTTTTCTTTTAGAGTATCGAACAATTATTTGTTTTTAAAGGATTAAGTAATTTATTGACGTGGTATTTTAAGTTATGCGATTTGTGTTTACAGATAAAGAGGTTCCTTTAGTACGCGATTGCCCACATCACTTACACGTACGTCTCAGTCCCGCTGAACCGTACATCGCCGTTTCTTGGCAAGAACCCGTTTTTTCCGACAATGTTGGTATTGCGCACACCATTAAGAACAAAGTAAGTGTGGAAGTGTTTCATATTAAACGTTTGTACAATACTATATTTCTACTTTTTTTTGCTAATTAGGAACCAGGATCGTTATTCCCAGTAGGACAACATCCAATTTCTTACGTTGCGTCAGATTTGGCGGGAAACAAGGCGCGGTGTGATTTTGTTGTCCACGTTGCACGTAAATCCTTCCTGCTCTTTATTTCCTTCTTCACTTGTTCTCTGTCATTGTTGATCTATAAGTTTCAGTAATTTGACATGAAAATAACTAAAATATTAAGATCGTAAAAAAACTAACACTAAAGGAAACACTTTTAGATGATAGTAATACTTTAACTATTGAGGAGTTGGAGAATTAATTTCAGTGGATTTTCTTAATGTGTTAAAAATTTCCTTTATTAGCTGCGTTGGTGCCAGCTTCATTACATTACGGAGAGGCTTGTCCTTTATTGGAGTCTCCGCAGAATGGTCAACTGAATTGCAAATCCTGGGCTTGGGGTAAAATGTGTCGACCATCTTGTTCACCTTCCCATGTCTTTTTCCGACCTTTGCCATCGGCCGTTTATCTATGCGGGAAGGATAAGCGTTGGAAACCAGCTAATATTATTCCGGATTGTTCTCGTAAGACTATTTTCGTTTCACGTAAATCAATTGAAGCATTTATGAAAGCGAAAAATTAAAGCCGGCAATGTAGTATAATGAAATCTGATAAATCTTATTTTTCCAGCCTCCAGCATAATACCCGAATCAGGTTGCCCCGAAGGATGGGAGCAGCGTAGAACTGGTATCAAACAATGCGGTAAGTTCTTAAGGGAGCTTAAAAACCTTGGATCTAATAATTGAAACATTTTCGAAAATGTTTAGTGGGTTGCAGTCCAGGATTGTACCGGCCAATAAATTCTACCGTGTGTATTCCGTGTCCCATGGGAGCATACCAAGATAGTTTTGCAGGGTAAAGAAATTTTTACTATTTGGTCAGTTGCCACTCTGCACGAAAAATGGCATACGTCTTGATTGTTAAAATATGCACGACACTACGGGTACTATTCCCCACGTCAATTTTCCAAAGACGAGAGGCGATTGGATTGCTTCTATATTGACATGGATCGATTTTGAAGAAGCTTATGTAGAAGCATATTTTACGTCATCGGATCATTTACCAATTGTTGTTCACTGTATTTATCAATAATACTTGTGGTTAGGTCGGTTTGTAAGCCGTGTCCGAAGAAAACCACTACGTGTTCATTAGGCGCGCGTCAGTGTACAGACTGCAAAGCGCCCGAAGAGTGCAACATAGTCATCCATTCTTCCGTTCTACCCAGTGCCAATCAAACGTCGCCTTCTTCATCACTGCATCAGAGTTTGATGGCTCGAAGGCCGCGAACCCGAAAAAGTCGGCCCCGTTTAGAAAAATATTACGCCCAAATGCCTTAAACCCTTATAATAATAATCATATCCATAAACTGTAACTATTTTTATGTCCCCTATTTCTTTGAAATCAGTCTTTTTCTTACCCAATTTGACTGTGTATAATGGAAGCCTGGAAAGTGATTTGGTCTTATGACGTCGCCGTTGTTGATAGAGGGAAAATGTTGTAATGGAAACGCGTTGTCCTACGGTGCCTTAATAAAACAGCTTGTCCGTACCGTGTTTGACAGAATGCATTCGGATCAAGAAGTACATGATGGACAGATAGATGGTTTCTATTATGAAAAGAGTTATCTTTACCACGGGACCCTTTTTCTTTCTTTTCTCTTCCCCTTTTTTCATTGCGTGGCTATCCCTTTGATTACACGATTAGGCATGCACTAGGAAAAGGAAAGCTTTCGGACGCAATGATTTTCGAAACATAAGATCGAGACTGTCACTCAAGCTTCCCCTAAATGCATACAAATAGCAAGGATTTGCATGAAATGACATTCGTGAAGCTATTTAAACGAAAGGCTTTTTCGGAGACACAACCACTGTTGAAAGGCAAAGCAAGATGACGAAGTTGGTCTATTTCTTCTGTGTGTTGAATTTGTTCGATCTATCCTATGGATATAGAATAGGTACGTTTGCTGTTGTTTCTAAGCTTAGGCCATTTATTTGTTCGAATATTTGTATGATAGTGCTTTTTCATGATTTGGTGACGAAGGAGATAAAACCCGTATGGATGCGATACTTGGATCAGTTTATGGATGACGTATTAGTACGGTATCCATACTGGGAGTTCAAAAGCGTCCAAGTTCCCAGTCCGAGTAATTATTTTACGGAAGATATAAAAATTGCAATTTTTAGCACTATTTTGGTAGTCAAGCGTGTGTTGGCTGACAGAGACATTCTAGGCGCAGTAATTTTAACGCGATGTCAGAAGGCGAATTCCCTTCGTTCGTACATAGAAAAGCAAGCGCATTTACAACGTGAGCAAGTCTTAGTCCTAGCAGCTGAACTATGTAAAAAGGAAAAACAAGCAAGCCAACTTCCGGTGAAATGGGCTTATGTAATCTTATTTCAAATTTTGTGTGTATTTTAATATGTCTTTCATATTTGTGAAAAAAATAGTACAATGCTTTTGGTTACCGTGACAAGCTCGAACGATGGCTTAACTCGATTGCATCGAGAGCGCTTAAAAAACAGTTAGTGGCCTTTGACAAAGATCCTGAGCAACTTGAGAAGACTGGAAATGAAGCTCAGCGTGAACATAACGTCTTGGAAAGAGATTACATAGCTGTTAACCCACTACAATTTGTACTACGGTACCTGGCGGGTCGCCATTTGACTCTAGCTACAATCGAGGTACGTATCAAAGCTAAGTTTCATTCAGATAGGGATTCAGTAACACATACAGGATGGTTAGTCGAACCACGGATAGGTAGATGGCTACAGTCTATCGGGTACAATATGCTGCAGCCTAAGCTAATCCGGGTGAATCAAGATGTCAAGAACTATTTATATGAAAACTTGCCCAGGTAAACAGTAGAGGAGGGATGGGACAGTGTGGACACTTTTCTGTAGTTTATTTTTCACTTCACGTGGAGACAAAACTGTACTAAATCTATACTCGTCAGATGGCATGGTGTCCTGGTTATCAAATGAGATACTGTACGCTTAAAAAACACTAAAAATAAAACCAAACAACCATGAAAACTGGAGGCTCCTCCGACTGTCCAAAACCAGATACCGCGGATACAATTTGGACTTGGGTGTTGTGCGATTTGTCCGTGTGTTTTGCCATAAGAAAACTAATCGGTAGCCTCTTTTAAAAATACATAATGGACTTGAAATATCTAAACGAAACTTAACAGTTATACTCCCTTTCGATATAGGAATCATCCTACCTCAAGTCAGTGCAAGGAAACTCACGATTTCGTAAAAATGATTATTCACAACAAGAAAAGGCAATGCAAATGGCTGAGTCCAAATCGTACTAAATCATCCCTTTGGAGTTTAAAATCTCGTGCAAAAAAAGGACAGCGATTTTAGAACAAACCGTTGGAGGAGTTATTCTCTAGCTTGTCAGCTACATAAAAGTAATTTTTATTTTACTTTTAGATACACATTATGAGTGCTACAACGAAATAATCAGGACCCGTTTCTTACAAAAAGTGCCAAAAAATTCAGTTTTTATTTATTTTCTCAAAAATGGTTCAATATTTTTCGACGAAAATTTCCTCGTGAAAGCTTCGTCGTATTCTCTAAGTGTACAATTGTTTTCAGATCCAAATCTGTCGTAGTTAATTAGTAATTATTTTTGTACGGTTTGTCCCACGTGTAAACTGTCCCATCCCTCTATTGTGAATTTTTTTAAAAGTTGGGGTTTCTGGTTATCCTGGTAGGTGCGCTAGTAGAGAAGCCGCCATTTTACGTATCTTTGTTTAGGCTTACCACTGTCATTATAGGCTATCGCGGCTTACAAGATCAGTAAGGTACGAACAAGGAAGACTTCTCCACTAGTTCAATCGGGAACCCTACTTTAGGTAGAAGCCCTATTGGATTGCATTAAATTAAGTACGGTTAATTTACGCTTAGAATGTTTATACTCACGTGCGTTAGATCAAGCTAAGTTAAGTAGAATAAGGTTAATTTACCTATTTGCTACCGAAACACATTTCTTTATCTTATATTCGGCGAAAGTGTACTGTCATGACGATTGTGAACTTTAAACGTATAAACTAACTTGGTAGCTTACATTAAATGAAAATAAAACCCTTCTGGTGTGCTTTGGAAAAACTTATTTCGGTTTACGAAGCCACATGACGGATGCAGGACAAAACGACCCGTTTTTGCACTTCAAGCAAAAGTGCGAATACTTTACCAAATACTTGATTTTCGATTAATTAATTGTACGTGTCTCCAAAAACAACTCACGTTAGTAGCTTAATTGAGTTGTGATATTCTTTTGTAGTAGTCTTTTACTCGCAGTAAAAACAAGATAATTACGTTATAAAGTGTTAAAGGGGCATAGATCTATAAGCCTACTTGTTATACGTTTACTTGCAAAGGCATTGAAAGTCAAGCAAATCCGTTACTGCATTTCTTCTCACTTTATACTCTAGTATCCCCCGATCCAAAGATTTGTACGCGATGAGCAGGGGAAGGTCGTCGAGTACAAGGGCGTTACGTACGACATACTACGTGCACTAGCAGATTATTACCACTTTAAATATACGTTGGTATTACCCCCTGATAACAAACTGGGGTCAGTAGAGAATGGTACTTGGAATGGTGTAGTTGGAATGGCGGCTAGAGGAGTATTCTAACAAATGGTACAACATGCGACAAACTAATAGTGCTTTTCTCTTAGGAAGTCGATTTTGTAGCTGCTAATCTAGGGATGACGTACGCGCGGTATACAGCGGTGGATTACGTCCATATGTTAACTCAAACTGTAGTAGTTATTTTGGTGCCGCCACCTCGGTTTAAAGATAAATCTTTGGCGTCCATTGATCCGTTTCAGTTTCCCGTCAGGAAATTTTTACTATTTATAAACTGTATAGCGTGGTACTAATAAACACTTGCGTCTACAGGTTTGGGTCACTTTAATTGCGAGTTTATTGCTTAGCGCACTGGCGTTGTGGATTTATTCGCTGATAGCTTGGCAGTTTAAATTTCTGTTCGTAGCTAAGGACAAGTTGGCGCGCCGGCCGGTCTTAAGCGAACTAATTTTGTTCTTCTTTCGTGTGTTAACTTGCCAAGGTAAGTAGTAGTGCCAAGATGGGGGACATTTGCTGAGTAAATTTTCTGTCGTAGCTTCAGATTACTTAAACAGATTAAACGCCACCCGATTGCTTATTTGTGGCTTTCTGGCCATGGCCATTATTCTTACTAACTCCTACAACTCTGAGTTGATCTCCTTCATCACGGTACCAAAACTTATCCCAGTGGTGGATTCCATGGAGGATATGGCAGAGCGCTACCCAATTTCCTTGATTCTCCAGAGCTTTTCGGCGAGTGAATTGATTCTATTCGTAAGTTTTGTTTAAAAAACATACCTTCTATGATCGTTCACTATAGCGTAAATCCGTTACTTGTACATATTTATTGTATTTAGGGCGCTGAGCGAGGAGTATACAAAATGTTAGGAGACCGTGTCCAAAACAAACGTGAACAGTTTGTCGACACGCAAGACGAAGGTATTTCCAAAGTACTGACGGGGAGACATGGCTATTTTGGAGTATTACACAAATATAAATTGTTCAAAGGACAGGTACACTTTTTGTTGATAGGGAGAAGCTATTTTCCAGTATTACATCGCACAGGACTACGCAAAGTATAAGCAATGTCGCTTTAGCTTAATTTACGACAAACACGAGTTGTTCAAAATGACTGAATCGTTTCCTATTCCGAAAGGAAGCCCGTTGAAGGAAGCGCTCTCTATGAAGTAATACCACCTTACTTAGTAGCGGTTAAAACTTAATGTTTTGACAGGTTTATGATGTTGGCTGAGTTTGGCATAGTTAAGCTTTTACACCGGCGCGGCATTGGTTCCGTCCGTAGCATCCCTTGTACGTCGTTCCGGGACAGTTTGCCTGTAAGTAAAAGTCTATTCATCACGGATTTGTTGAGTGCGTTCGTTATTATCGCCGCTGGACATATGGTGGCTCTAGTGGCATTCCTCGGGGAGATACTGTTGACGCGCTGGAACGTGACCAACGTAATACCAGTTATGTAGATCTTGAGCACTACCTCACCTTAGTGTAGATGATATTTAATAGGGGGTAGATAGTAGCCGCTCATTTGTTATACTAAATTTAACGTTACAGAGGTAATGTTCTACTTTTCTTTTCTTTTCCCGTTGATGTATTCTTTATAAAGCTTGTAGTGGTTTGGAGATAAAGACCTACAGGGATACAGTTTCAACAGTGTGTCGTGCTGCTTTGGTATTGTAACGTCTTTCAGCTTACAGGAAAAGCAGAAGGCTTGTGTGCTTGACTGTCCTACTGATTTTTTTCGCCTTTAATACTTTTCGCCTTAATGGATGCTAAATTGCGAATTCTTGCATTTTGGAAGGATAAAAAAAGAGCGAGAAATACGTTCAGGGTCATCACCACTATTAAGAAAATTGGGTAAAAATCACTGTTTATAGTTAAGTGTTTGACCCACCGGAAATTTTTTTTTCTGATGGTTACATTTTTTTTGGTAATCCTCGTGTCAGACACAAAATACATGGGAAAAGTAAAATTTGGTGTATTGCATTAAGGGTTCACCACGAGGCCACTTTGCTACGGATCATCGAGGAAAAAATACGTCCGTTCGTGCGAGAGTCTGTGAGGAAGGGAGTCCTGAATAGGTCCATTTTCTCCTAGCAAAATGGTTCTAATGTTCCATTTTAGAGAGTTCAAATGACATTTAAGATCGATTTTACGTTTCACTCGCTGGAGAGCCCATAGAGATTATCAGTAGATTATCAGCGAAGCCCTGTGTAGTGATTTCTCTTCCGATTACTGAGTTTTAGGGCTTCATCACTACGGATCACAAGTATTCAATCAAATTGGCGTTTTATGCTCCTGCGGTACTCTATTGTGGTAATCTTCTGTTATGTGGCGGGTCTTCTGAACCATTCTAGTTTTGCATGCCTTTTTTATCTTTTGACCCATATTGTCCCCTTTCTCAATTTGCATTCACTTCCTAACTTGAACTTGCACCATATGCTCATTTGACCGTACAAATTTTATTTTTCGGTGCGGTTAACGAGTGTTTTGTCTCTGTGGTAGAAGGGATATTCTCGTCTTCCAGTTAATTCTCCGCAGCGTTGTCGGTGCTTTTCTTGTAATCCGATATGAGGAAAATTGAATGTTAGCAACAGTGAATGCTGCGCGAGCTGTCGCTTGTGCAAACTATACGCGAGGTTACCGAACTACGGCTAGATTTTAGAACCGTGACGTCACGGCAGCAACTAGGTTTTAATTTCAGTGTAACTACCAACACTGATTTTCGCGTTCCGCTAGCTGCACTGGTGCCGTTTTTTGGCACTAAGTGCCGAATCTAGCGTTCCACTGGGAAACCTAGTACCAGTGCAGTTGTCCAGACGCGTTCCACTGGCAAGACACGCACTGGGAAGTTCGAAACAAATGTAACTTTTCCAGCACTGACTTTTTCCCCAGTGCGACCGTTTCAGCGCCGTTTTTGTGCGCGCCAAGTTCGAATGTAAACAGAAAGTGCTTTTTCTTTATCGTGGAAGTGGCGATTTTCAAGATGATTAGCTAAAAGTGAATATGACTGTTTATACCAAATTAAATACGGAAAGTCAAAAATCGTTAAAACTTATTGTTCATCCGCTAATGTGAATTAATTGATACATTAACATAATTATGCGCGGTAGAATTGGCATGTGAAAAACAAAATAATAGTATTAATAATACATTCTTAATTCACATTTATGTGTTTTCCCACAATAGTAAAGCACTTAACGCTTGATACACGTGATGGGTTAAAAATCATTTGTGTGTGTACTATAATGGCTGTAAGTTGTGGAAGCTTGTCCAACTGGGAAACATTCTGGGTTAGCGCGATGGCCTGACCCTAGTTTCCAGGGCAGAAAGTCGGGGTAAGGGTTCATTTCAAGTTATTTAAATTAAATTACATTATTACATGTCAAGTAAAGTTTCTGTAGAATGAGCATTCGTAGGATATTCATTGATGAACTTATTCATGGATTACGTAAGATGAGATTTGTAGGATATTTCACAGCTCAGAATAACAAACGTAATATAACATTCGAGTTGACCTTTCAAGTCAATCTTGCTTTTTCAGTGAGACTCTAGTCTACCTCGGGCGATTGGTGTTGTAGTACGAGTTTAAACGGACGGGGAATAACTCATGAGTTCTTCGTACCCACGAGATAGAACCGGTTATGATTCCTCTCGAATTTTCATTAGCACCGGGTAGAAAAAAAAAGTTAGCGCTGCTAATAAGCCTGACACACGATGTGTCACGGGAAAAGACTAGGAACTGAACATTGCTCGTGTCAAGGATCAGACTATGTTATGATGTCAGGGAGTTTTGACACAACCATGTTATGAAAAGCTTTCCGACTTACATGATCGTGAGAAAATCTATTCCTGTTTTTCTTTCTTTTAAAACTAAAAGAAATTTAACGAAAACAAAAAGCACGGGCCAAATGTAACTTAGAGCTTGGTGGACGTGCGTGTTCGCGTTCTGTCTGGTAAAGGTGGTGTATTCATCTTCCACCAAAATCACTGATGAAATGTACTGTAGTGCTTTTTTTTTAAAAAAAGCAGCGCGCTTGAGTGATGCCGCCCTGTCCAGGCGTCGTTGGAGCGCGGGTAGTACAGTAACAGCTGCGGAGCTTTTCTAGCCCCTGCCTGGACATGTCCGCGCGCACTGTCCCTCTTTTTCCTGTCAGTTTTTCGGCCCTCTATTATACGTACAATATTTTCTTTAGAAATTCTTATGCAGTCGCCTAAGTCCCCCCCCCCACCTTTCCCACGAACAAGAATTCTGCGCAAAATCCCCTCCAAACCAAAATCCTGGGTGTGCCACTGCGTAGGACTATAATAGTCGAGAGCGTAGTTTTGAAAATCAGTACACTAGATTTGCACATTCCCGAACACGAAAGCACGTCATAATGGAACATTTCCCCGATATTACAATGTAAATTTGTTGTATGCGTCGCTTATTATCACTCGAACGAAAGATCTGCACCTGTAGTGGTCCCCCGTGTAGCCCCCGTACTCAGGGCGGGAGAGGAGGCTCAATTATCCCTTATCCACGCAACTCCATTATGTACCGTCATACTACATTTATGTCATTTATCGCCTGCACAGGAAACTAGGGATTGTTGTTCTTGCGAAAGGGGCAATCTAAAACGTTTCAACTACGAGTGTCCGCCTTTTAAGTGAGTAGAGTTAGTGCTTGTCGTAAGCGCCCCTTGCTTCGGCTAAAACTCACCCTGTTACCAAACGTGTTTTTGTCGCCCTTATTTATTTTTATTATTATTATCATCGCCAATTTGCCCTTTTCTTTTGTCTTTGACATCCATGTCTTTTTTATTTAATTTTCTTCATCGTGTATCCAGTTCAAACGGAACACAATTAGCCACCATACCTATTAAAGCCATCGAACTTTGGAAGTGGGCAACTTCAGATCCGTCTACCCCATTTGTGGGCTATAGCAGTGTTTCATATCTTTGTTTTTACCATACCTGAAATAATTACCTATTAATCGTCAATGGTCCTAAATACGCTTTATTTGTTTTTACAAGAAATTTGACACATAGAAGACGATCCTAGATTCGATCATGTAACTAAATTATAAAAAAGCGATGTTAATTTCAAATAAATTCTGTCGATACGTAACAGGAACTTAATCAATATATTCGACTTTGATAGTGATTTATCGCCTCTTCAGCCGAACTTCCCTCTGCGTATAACTCTGTGTAACAGATATTTCCCCAGAGAAAGCACGAGCGATCGTATCAAATTTTCAAGGTACTGTCGATCTGATTGCTTTATCGGATCTGACCTTTTACCAAAGACGTGATTTGGTACAGTGAACAGGTGCTACGGTGTTAAGATTAGGAGTTTTCTTATATTGCTCTTTCCAACATCTGGTTTTATTGAAGACAAAATTACTGTACAGAACATTTTCACAGTGCCATATAACTCATGAGAAGTTTCATATCATTTGAGCTCTTCATGTGATCCATGGTATCAATGGACCTACGCGTAGCTTCGACCGACGCACAGTTTATAACAAGGTAAGTGATAAATAAGATCAAATACTAAGACACATGATGATGAAGCGCAGAGGATATTTGAGTTCAGACTTCATTGTCGAGGATGGGTGAAGCTGCTAAACCGCATCCAGTAGGTAGAACATATGTCTGTAAAAATAAAGGTCAAAAGCTATTACTAGCCGTCTAAACATGTTGGCTTAGTTACCTGGCTAATAAATTTCTCCTGCTCGTAGTAGTCGCTTATTTTAACATTGGCTGGAAGAGCGTCGTTCACTTCGAACGCAGGCCAAACAGCAAAACTGGAGCAAACGTCCTTCTCGTCAATCGAATCGAAATACAACACCACTTTGTTGTCTTTTTCTTCAGCTCGTTTTACTCCTGTTGGGCGATAAAACAGAAAATAAAAAAATTGGACGTGGGAGTTTTGCGGTGCAAATATTACTAGGATTTTGTGCAGGCAATTTCTGCAGTCCTTTCTTGTCGACCGCGTAGCCAGAGACCATGTCGACTTCCACGATGGCCATGTTCGATTCGCCAGGAAGCAAATACCTGGCGCAGATTTTGAGTCGGCGAGCTGCGCAGGCCGATTCTTTGCCAATATGTTCGGAAGTTAGCGTCAGGGAGAAAGCTTCCTTTTGAGGACTAGTTTGGGTATTGTAACGTAGCGTCGCTTGCAAAACAACGCAACCAGTGCCTTCCGCCTCGACTTGGAGTTTCGTGGGCACAACTGGCACCTGCACCTGCTTTTGGACCAGTTTGTCCTTCTCCTGGACTTTGATAGTGTCTTGCAGTTTGTCTGCAGTAATCTTGACGTTCATGTCGACGTTGGTAACTCCCACTGCAGTAGCATAGGCAGCCAGAGCTTGGAGTCCCATCACAGTATCCTAGAAACCATGAACCGTTCGGTTTACATATTCTCCCTTATCTTTTAGGAAACAAATACTTGAGTAGATCGGAAACCGCCTTGGGCATTGCGTTGTTTAGTTAACCAGCGGACAATTTGACTGGCTTTGGCCACGTCGGAATTCGACTGGAATTGCAGTAATGCCAGTAAGGCGTAGGACGTGGTTTCAATATTGGTAGACATTCCTTTGCCTTTTTAGTATAAAAACAGGCCATAGAGCTTCACATTATATACGAGTTATTTGAAAGTTACCAGACTCTTCCCACCAGATGTTAGAATCTTTCTGCTGGGCTTTATCCACTAATTTATCCACGTGTTCTCGAGCGTGGCTATCATTACTTAATGCCAACGCGTAAGTGATCAAGGCTTGAGTATAGAGATTCAAGTTCTTCTCGCTTTTCATGCATTTTTTTGCGTTATCAAACACCGTGTTGTCGATATCCCATTTTGATTCAAGGAGAGAAACTATTGTAAACGCGGTCAATCCTTCTAGCTCCCCTTCCTTCGAAGACAAGCCTCCCTAAATGATTCCAAAAGGCAGTTATGAATATTCAAAAATTACAGAAAAAATTAAGCATTCCCGAATTTGACTTACTTTCATGTCTTTATTCAACAGGGTTCCAATTGCAGGGAAGCAGCCGTTCTCTAACTGTTTGCTTAGAATCCATTGAACTGACTTGCTGATGTCGTCCCTATCCACATAGATGAACTTGCGTGCACCAGCGAATGATTTGACCACAAAACCAGTGAGCCACAGGGACCCAACTTCATCTCTTTTCCCAAACGCTGAGTACGATCCATCTTCGTGTCGATAGGTCAATTCTCTTTGGTAACCTGTTGGGTTGGAAAGACGTCTGGTAAACATTTGCTGAGAGAATATGTCCGAAAGAAATTATTTCAAAGAAATTCCTTTACTCACCACTTTGCATGTAACTGATGGCTTTTTTTCTCAATTTGTCGTCGAACTGCCTGGAAGCTTCCAGATAATCGCTGACATAGATCAAAGGTGTGAATGTCACCATGTTTTGCTCACCACAGCCGGTCGGAAGTCTCACCAAATCAGTCAAGCCCTTTAATACGCAAAAAAAAGAACGTTTGCTACTTTGATATGGATTATTTATGACGCTTACATCCAGAGCCGGTCCCATCAAATCTCCCACGACCGATACCCAAGCACGTCCGGAGCCATTCACAACATCTGTAGGCAAAGTCAAATCCCAAGACAACTGCTTGTCTTCGGTGAAGTCTAAAAATCAGCAAACATTAAGAAAATCGTTTTCTTATAAACAAAAATCGAACCTTTCGGGCAAACTAGGTGAGCGAAAGTAGTCTCTACGGGGAATCCCTCAGGCACAACCAAGAGTGGTTTAACCAGCGCATCTCTGTAACGCACAAATGGATTAGTACTGTGTAATTTAAGAAAAAATTTAATCGAAGTTATTTTGAGAAAATTCAGTTGAATTGAATAGTTAGAAAAATCTTACTTAGCTGATGGTAGCTCTCCGGTACCGCAAGTCTGAGCAGAGCTGGGATCTACTTGACCGCGAATTGTTATATTGAGACGCCCTAAGGCGGTAGGGCGAATGGCGAACTCAACTACTGTTGAATCTCTTGCGTCGATGCAGGTACTTTGCAAACTGGACAATGACACTAGCTCAAACTCGTCACTTCTGTCAATTGATACTTTGACCTGTTTTGAAAGCAAAAATTTTACTATCTGAACGCGAAATTTCTTAATTGTTCCTTACTGGTAGGCTCGAGGCTAAGTAGTTGTACACAGAAACTTTGAGGGTCAGTTTCTCGCCACGTTTGATAGAATAAGGCAAGTGCAGTTCGAGGAAGAATGGCTGGAATACTTGAATGCTTGCCTCGGGCGACATGCCGAACCCGGTAGTCTCGGAAACGCACAAAGCGCGCCCCACCCACGAAGTTATGGTGTGAGGCAACTCTTCATTGATAAGAACTTCTCCTTGTGAACTGTTCCAAGAAATTTATTTACATTAGTTTCTAATTTTTTTAAATCACGTTAGTCTTAAGATAAGCGTAATTGTCTTCGAACATACTCTGTAGGGTACAAGTCCCAGAGCCAGGTTTCAGGAAAATATGCTCGTAAGTCAACTTTTGGTGCCGGAGGTTCGTTTATACGGTCTGCGGAGACAACATTTGGACTGAATTGCGCACCAAACGGAACTTCAGCAGCAAATGCTAGTGCTCCACCGTATCCTGTAAGTGTTGAAGTTCGCAATCTTATTACGTGTATTAGTTTGCATTTGTATTACCTCCGAATCCAGCCCCGAATCCAGCCCCGTGGTAAATTTCTGTATACTCTTCATAGTGATTGTCACAGGGGCGGGATTCCATCTCCCAGTTTGACATGACAAGCAAGCCAGCTTCCTGTGTATTACAAATATATTATCCGTATTATTACATTTCTCGCCCGGTTTGTTTGGGCAAGCCTTACATCAAAAGCTTCAAGAGCGTCTTCATAGAATGAAGCATACACCCAGTATCCATGCTTAGGAAACTTAGGAGAAGTGATAATTCCTCGAATGGGACCTGCGATACTCGATCTGGCAGTTTTTCCAGTTGTTGTTTTAGTCGTGGTTGTCGTATCTTTGTTTTTATCAACTGGAAGTATAGAAAGTAATATTAAAAATAAAAAATATAAATAAAAAAGGAGGAAAAAACGGAAATAAAAATGGTGTATAAGGATCAGGTTAATATTTTTTTTACAACTGTGTACTTACCTCGGGACCGACAGTACTCATTATCAGATGTCGCTTGCTGTGGGTGAGAGTGAGATTCAATGGTGAATAAATTCATCCGCCCCAGGATGGTTTCTTCTTTTAATTGCCAGTCCGGTTTCATCAGCGTGACACTCTGGTCCACCACGCTCAAGCCGCACAGCGAACCTGGCGAGCTGCGGATTTTCAGGTTAGCGGCCGCGCCGGGGTACTTTGTCTCCGCATCCCATTGCAGCGTGACTGGGTTTGGGAAGCATGAAGCTACCGCGAAATCCGTCTGCGCAGTAACGACTTCGCCGTCTTTGCGGACGTAGTAGACCATCACAGAAGCCTTGGGGTAGAAAGATGGCAGCACGGTCACTTCCAAGTCCAGTGCGCTTACTTGCATGGGAGATCTGCCATTCAGTTACACAAATTATTAGTTCGTATTTCTGCGTAGGTGGGGTTAGGACTTACTTTGTTTCGTCTAAAACTCCGGGAAGCTGAAGATCAATCGTTTTCACTTGAGCTGCGTCTTTGCTTCCATGCGCGAGAAGGTCGCCGCGGCCCGTGACGAAATAGTTCAACCGCAGTTTCGCATAATTTTCAATGTTGTTGAAATAGACTTTGACGGTCAGATTGGTATTGCAAGGGATTGGTTGGCTTGGTACAGTTGGGATCATCGCAAAGCTTCCGGACGGCGAATGCGAGGGTCTTGGATTCGTAGAAGTTTCCTTGTTCTTTTTTATATACTTCGCCTAGTAAAACGTGAGTTCACCTTAGGATTTCTATCGTTCTTTCTACGCGCAGTTTGTAGTTCATTACGTACTTCGATTTTGTACTCCACAACTTCTTTATTCTTTGTCAGGAATGAGTACGAGAATTCGCCTTTAGCGTCTGTGGTGACATTGGCACATTTCCGCGTTTCGGAATATCTAATCTTATTCCAGGTCGTTGCGATGAGCTTCTTAAACCCTTCGGTGACGCAAACATTGACATTCTCGTTAGGCATCGGAGTTTGCCCGGGTAAAACTTGCAACTTTCCCTTCACGTAGAAATTTCGTTAATAATCTCTTAAGGCGTTACTATTATTGAATTTATTTGGCTAATCCTTACTCTGCCAATGAAAGGCAAGCCTAGTCTGAAGGTATTCGGACTTCCGCTGCCGAGGTTGATTTCAATACTGGGTTCTGTTTCAGTACGCAGTGGAACGCTGACCGTAGCATTGCGTTTGATTTCTGTGCCTCTTTCAGTTACTTGACCCGTAATCTACACAAAAGACATCTTATTCAATAAAGGAGAATTTCTTGTATAAATATGGAGGTTATTGCTTTTTTGTATTATAAACTATCTGAGTGTTAGTTTGACACTTATCTTTTATTGTTCATTTGACACTTATCTTTTATTACTCATTTGACAATTATCTTTTATTGTTTAATGTGTTAATGAAGTTTTAAGACAGACTTTGACGCAAAGTGTCACATTATCGTCTTGAGCTTTCTTTTGGAAAGTTTTAAAAACAAAAATTATAAGAATAATCTATGAATATTATTTTGGGTCAATTAAAAAGCTATAATTTGCGTTTGAATTATATATTTAATGAATATTTTTATTACTATTTACCTCAATGTTGCTGTAAGAGAAGGTATTGTTCTTATTAACGTCCAGTTTTGAAAGAGGGAAAACCACTTGATGACAGCCAGTTTCCTTGTCAATTTTTCCGCTAAGTGTCACCGTTTGTTCATCTGTTCCCGGCATGCCACCCAAAGCAAAAGCACTAAACCAAAATCTACCTCGCCGGTACTTAACTATTGCTTCAACATCGCCCAAAACAGGTTGCCCGAACGTGTATCTATATCCAGGGAAAACGGAAAAAACTTTTAAGCTATTCCAGTGGATGAAAATTTTTGAGAATCTTTTTTTCTCCTTTAAGTAAATACTTCAGTATTGAAATATGTAATTTGGAAAAGTTGCCAAATTGTGAAAGTTGTAAAATTTCCTGTTCTGATACGCTTAGTTGAATGCATTATAAGTATAGAGAAGAAATTAACACAAGACATGGCAATAGGTGAAAACCTACGTCGGTTCTGAAAAAAAGTAAAATACTTTGCGCAGACGCTGAAGTTGAAACTTTCAGCGTTGGGAGAAACTGCGTAAGGACTTTCAATGTTCACTTCGAACCGCGGTAGAACGTATTCTTTGACCTCGAAATCTTGCGTTTCAATGGACACGCCGTTATCCACATTGATTTTCCAGATCCCCTAAGAAATTAAATAAAAATGAAAAAAACATTGTAATCAATCAAACTTTCGTGAAAAGGAAAAAAGACTTACTTGAACAGGTTCTGCCGATAGTTGCAATTCTAGTTGAGTTAAGCCAAGCTCAGAAGTGACATCTTTCCATTCAGCGACAATAATATTGCTTGGATCCAGAATAAAAACACGCTTAAGCTAAAAGAAAAAAACGAAATTCTAGTTATTGCAGCTAAAATGTGCATCTGTCTTAAAATTACCGTTGTGACAACCGGTTGCAGAAGATGAGTTAATGTCAAAGCACGGAAGCGGACCAATTGCCCGGGGGTGTACCAAGGTTTGTCGGTCTGGATCAGTTGCAGAAGCTGAGTTCCGTAACGAATGGAAATCTCCTTTGTTTGGCCAATCACCAAATCGGTGTTGGGGTCATCCCAGTTCACTGTCAGTTTGAGGCGAAATGAATAACCTTCGACTTCTTTGGGAACCTCCAAAACGAGCGGAATACAACCCTCGTAGTCATCGTTGCCTATACAAAACGAACATGGTTAAGTTTATAGCTAACCATTGTAAGGGTACTTACTAGGATCAATACGTTGAAGGGTTGTCAAGCCAATGGTTTGGTTTCCGCTTTGGAGTTCTAAAGTCACTTGACCTGCACTTTGAACTCCTTGCAAATGCAAACAAAATCTTTCTTCGGTCCCTGGGAGAAGTTCTTTAGGTCCTGTTAGTAGGAACCCCCTGTTTTTGTTTAATTAGTCGACATTGTTTTCGTGGTAAATGTATCGGTTTACGATTTTCCTTACCTCGTGTTTGTGTTAACGGTCAAAACATTTGAGATGAACAACAAGGGAAGGCCAAACACGCCAAACCAGAGTTTCCCGCCAACGTGCTTCATAGTGACACGCAACTGCAAGAATGAATTCGCCATAAGCACAAGTGGGCCTTATATACGCAACTGGTTGAGCAATTCCGTCGGGCCTTTTGCAGCCCGGTTTCTATGAAGGAAACCCCCAACCAATAGGTGGTGCAACGCTACAACCAGTTCGTGCGTTCCCATACGTAAGTGTTGTTCTCAGTATTTGAGATGGTAATTCCCTACTACTTCACCTAATTGAAAACTTAGTGAGTAACTCGTATTATGTTTGTGTTAATACTTTTTTATTTATATAGAAAAAATCTTAAGATCTTTTGACATACGCTAGGTGACATAGGTGCGCTAGCACCTAAGATGGCGACAAAATCGGAGTTGTAATGAATGTGAATGCTATAAACCTATGTGAGGCAAACTTTCTGTTTATAAATATGAGCATGTGTCCATTGAAACTACTATTCCGCATTATAAGATTTACAACTTTTATAAGCATGAGCTTGGGAAATGAATTTCAAGCGTGCGTTGACACCGAGCGTGCAGTATAATCTTCAAGATCTCTCCCTGTCCCTTATACGGTAGGTTAGGGTTCAACATTTTGTGTTTTGTTTATTCGAGCCATTGAGAGAAACAGTTCAAGTTCAACATTGTGTTTTTGTCAGTTGTGTTTGTTTTCTATGACATCTAGAAGTCGAAATATATGAAATGTTCAAATTTATTTATCTGCGAATTAATATGCGCATGTGTCTTCAAGATAGGCCAGCAAAGGGCAAATTCTCACGCTTGTTGTAAAAACAACAATAAAAAAGAGCAGGCAGGAAAAAAATGGGCCACATGGTGCACACTTGAGCGTCAGTGCAGTATTGTTTTACGGCCTTGTAAAAACATTCTCTTTCTCAAGTTGAATTTCTTTATTAGCTTTTGTTCGATAAAATTTAATCCCCGTACGTATAGGAGAATCGAGTCAATTGTAGGCAGTTGTCAGTTTTACATTGTACGCCTAGTGCATGAACTTAACTATCACCGCAATGCATAATCACGAGATACATAAGTACCTCGGCCATCCAATTTTCTATTGTGTACCTAGGGGAAAACCTAATGAAAAAATAATAGCAAAGGATGGGAAGTATTGTTCTCAAATCGTCAACTGGTTCAGAAAACCGCGTGGAGAGTAGACCGGGCTCCTGTCCCGTTGATGAATGCCAAGATACGTGTTTTGTTATTTTGACACGCTTGTTTTGGTCCAAGGTACTCGTTTGTTCCCAACAAAGGGAAGTGACCCGGAGTCCACTGGGTGGACAGGAGAAAACTTTGAGAAAAATACATTACTCGTAACCCGAAGTTGTGAAAGACCTAGTTTACGATTGTGAAGAAAGATTTTGTTCTAAGATGTATTCAAGGGGTCTATTTTTTCTCCTGCGGTCCCTGTGGAGTTATAACTAATTACATGAGGAGCTAGGACCATTTGGCAACGGCAGTTAAATAATTAACTTTTGCGGGAGTAAACTTTTTCACAAAAGTTTATATGTGGTACCGTCGCTCTTTTTTCGGAATATAGCATAGTGTGCAAAAAGGAGCCTAAGAATTCGAAGTTATTAGCCCATTACAAAAATGGTTTGTAGTTTTTGACGCTCGGTCTATGAACTTTGCATTTCTCGATGAAATCCTAGTGAGTTCTCTGTCCGTGTCATTTGTTTCAGCTTTTGTCCTTTGCTACAGTAAACGGTGTCCAAAAACGCCATTTGTGTCCAAAATGGCGACGTGTAACTAGCAGTTGTGGTATAAAATAAATCCCCACGAAAGATTTGTTTATTATTTCCAGATATTCAACATTAAACAGTTGAAAATTTGTTTCAGTACACAAATGTCCTTTTCTAACGCGTGGGTACATAAAATCGAGGTTTAATTTTGAAATTTTGAAAGGCGGTGGAATGGGAATTCACTGCATCCAGTTATTATAAATACAATAAGACGTTGATTGAATCGAATTGCATAACTGTTTCAAAATCATGGACAAACTTGACATCTTTGTAGTGAAAATTAAATTTTCAAGCAAAAGGTGGATAAAAGACACGTGGACAGAGCTGCTACGAGCGCGATCGAAAAAGAACGCGCTCGTGAGCGCGCTCTTTTTGTCACGAGCGAATGTGCGAGCGCGCTCAAAAAGCACCGACCGCAGGCGCTCGTACTGTCTCGCCATCTAATGGGAACTGTAAAAACATTTAACAAAAGACACAAACGTCGCTTCGCCGTTTGCAGTCAACAATGCGCCCGACAGGTGACGCGCCACGACTATAAACGAAGAAGAAGAAGAAGCTTCGCCGTTTGGGGTAGGAGATGATTGCCAACACCAAAACCCGCCTTTCACTAGCTTTTACCAAATCTGACGCCAACACCAGCGCCATTGCGATGATTGCTAACACGACGATTGCCAACACCCATAGCTACGCAATGAAAACCCACCTTAAGATGTTTGCGAGGTATGGTTACGGACTGATCCTGAAAAT
>JAHZNP010000469.1:0-57673 GCA_020615345.1 Triops cancriformis | reverse complement strand
GATTTACTCGATGAAACGAAGTTTGACGAAATTCTTAATTTTTTACGTCAGAGCTCAAGCTTATCGAATCAGCTGCTTTCATTGTAAATTGTTCGTGTGTTCACCATTACCTGATTTAAAATAAACCAGTATGCCTTGTCTCATATATACGTTCGCATACGTTTCTTTTATATGTATTTTTTTTAATGAACTAAGTAAGGTCCCACAGCTCAGTGGGGCCGGCTGGGAAAAAATCCGCATTGGCCGTTCGGGGGCCAGTCCGCCCCTGTGTAAGAAATACAAATTCTCTGCATTGTCGATCTTTAAGCACGTTTTTCTCAAGCAAAGGACAGGTATTTCTATAAAACAAGATGTAACGAAATCACAATCGAAAAACTAAAAGGGGCCGTCCACAAATGGCGCCACCCGAGGAGAGGGTGGGTGGGTTCAGTAAAAGATGACGCGAGATGATGAGAGGGTGGGAGCGGGTTGGCAAGAAAGTGACGCCATCCTATATAACTCTAAACTTAACCGGTGATTCTGTGCAAATCAATCTTTCGTATTACGTAAAATATTAAATAATAAAAAATAATTAGAAAATATTGTGTAACACACAATATTTTCTAATTATTTTTTAATTAGAAAATATTGTGTATTACACAATATTTTCTAATTAAAAAATATTGTGTAATACACAATATTTTTTAGATTTCCTATTTTTGTGTTATTTTCCCTTTTTTAATTTGTGAGAGGGGTCAACCAGGTGATGGCGCCAATTTAGAGGGTGGGGTGACGGCAAAGGTGACCGTAGGTGACCGAGGGGGTGGGTGGGTAAAAAATTCACGATTTTTGGGTGGCGCCATTTGTGGACGATCCCAAAGCACTTCTCTCCAGTAGCCTATAGAGGTGCAACTCCATAATTGACGTTTGCGTATTCTGGTGGCCTCACGGAGATGGATGTCTCATTGTCTCAGAGTTTATGCTTGTGAAATGGACGAGAGAAGAATGGTCGCACCAAAGATAAAGGTTATTTAAAGCAATAGCAACATTTTCTGTTAGCTCTTTCTATTTTGGCCGAAAGTGCACCAGGCTTCGTTAATTTCTTCCCGCCTCTGGCTGCGAGCTTCGAGGACTCGAAAATGTTAACTTCTTTTTACATTGCTTTTAAATTAGTCGATAAAATACTTACATTCCAACATAACATTTTCGTATTCTTTCACTAAGCTGTTAACGACTATCTCCACCAGTGTGACTCTCTAGACATTCCTCTGTAACAGTAACCGTACTGGCACATTCTTTATCAGAACTCTTATTACTTGAAAAAATTGCTTTTAATTTCCTATCTGAAACTTTTCTTGTACTCGCTGAGTGCTTAGATTCCGCGGTTTTTAAACACCACAGACAACTGCTATTTTTTACAGCAAGTGGTACAGCAATATAATGTACAGTACAGTACTCGTCATAAAAAACGACCCAAACAAATCGCCCTATTGCTAACGGCCCAAGCCACTGTGAGGAAGCCTTGTTGCGGGTCAAAAACGTTCGGACGACGGAAAAGAGGGACATCGCTCGCGCAACTGCCGGGCGGTTAGGCACCCGACGGTTTGTTTGGGTCGTTTTTGTTTTACGAGTACCTTCTCATATTTGCGCATCTTTCTCGTTCTCTAGCACACTTAGCTATTTTTTTTCTTTCTTCTCCTTTCTGCTCGATGACCTCGTTTTCGCTTTCAGTATTGAAACAAATTTATTTCCCTCAAAAGAGCTGAGAATTCTATGAATTCAGTGTATTTTTTCTTGGCTACAGGCAATAGATACAGTACAGTCAAAGCTCCTTATTCGCGGTTCCCGTATTCGCGGATTCAGTATTCGCGGAGGAAATTTTTGTGACCGCATCTCTTTATTCGCGGCTAAAAAATTCGCTATTCGCGGACGGCGCGGGTTAACCTGGCATCGCTGTTGGGTGAAGTCCGCGAAATCCCATTCCACGACTGTTCATAGATCGTACACACAACGTTCGCAATCAACTTGTGCTTCTGTACGTGTCTTAATTTTTCAGAATCAGTGTTCTTGCTATTCTTCTCTATTAATTTCTGCCACAATCCTATCATTATGGCGAGTAAAGAAGAAGGAAAGGTAACCAACGGTAGGAAAGTTTTGTCACTTAATGTAAAAGTAGAAATGCTCGATCGCTTATGTATTGAGGAGTCCTTTGCTTCTGTTCAGAGGCGTAACGAGGGTAGGGCGAGCAGGGCTCGTGCTCTGGGCACCAGTTTGAGGGGGGCGCCATTTTTCATGCAAAATAATCTCCTTTGCTTCACTCTACATTTTGTCCTATGTCACTTTTTCGCGGTTTCTTTGGTAAATATCGGTTGCTATGCTGAAGGATTCCTGCTTGACCATACGGCAGCTTCTTGGAATAATTAGCACTTTTTTATTTCCTGCCCTAGAAGGTCAACCTACGTGAACCCCAACGTTTGCGACATGGGTTGAGAATTGGTCAGATTGAGGGGTAGGAACGATCTGATTTTTTAGTCGGTAAAGAAGTGATAGACAGAAAAGGACTACTGGAAAAATTCTTTCAGAATTTTAAGTTTTAAGTGACTTAGTGAGAAAAAGTATAAAAAAATCAAAGAGCGTCCACAGAATTTGCTGACCACCTGGTATGTGCACTTTTTTATTTTAATTTTCAAAGTTAGGGAATAAGTTTATCCCTCTTCTATGAAATAATTTAGGAGTATCGATATCGAAGGATCTCAACTTTATGAGGAAATACTAGATTGTAGAATGCTTCACAAAAACTGAACAAAAGTTCCAGTATGTAACACTCTTGAATTGCTCGAATTTATTGTTCAATATGGCGAAGATGTTTTTCCAAATTTAAGAACTGCTGTGCAGATGATGCTTACGATCTCAATTTCGATTGCCTGCTGTGAAGGGTCTTTCAATAAGCTTAAAGAGCAATAGATACCAAAAGACAACTTTGTCTTATAAACAAGAGCGAAAAATCTAGCGAAAATATATTTTTCTTTTTCCCAGGTGCGAAATAATAACGAAGATATTTAGGAAATAAGAAACCTGAAATTCAAATCTTCACGCACGTGACGATTCTCAAGGGCGGGAAAATGCCAAACTTTGGAAATTAATATCTCAAGAACGGCGCGTCAGAAAAAATAGAAACTAAATCCATTATTCTTAGATGAATGTGTATTGTACAAATCTATCAAAATCTCTATTTGCGTTTTTGGTGTCCATTGCCCTTTAAGCTGATTTTGTCATATATGAGGGCGTCAATGAGTCAAGAAAGATTGTCGTCGTTAACTTTACTTAACATTGAACGAGAGGAGACCGAACGGATGACTTTCGACGATATAATAGGCAAGTTTGCTTCGGAGAAAGCCAGAAAAGTAGCATTTCAACATAAGGTCAGATTTTCCCCACAAATGTTTTATATTTGTTCATTGCAAATTATTAATTGGATTTTATTATGATATTTTACTATTGTATAATCATAAGAATCCTGTTGCCAATCCTCGCGCAGTTATGAACATCCTACCAAAAATATCTGGGTAAAAATTATATCAAGTGAGCTGTTTTAAAGTGATACGTACTAAAACATGAGAATTTACGTAAAATACAACTTGGTAAAATATTTGTAGTATTTTATACTTTTTTAATTGGTACCATTTAAAGAAATTTGACTGTCGCAATACATGACAAGTTAGCGTGAAAGGGCGGGGTGGGTGGGTGGGGGGGCGCTGATTTTCTCTTTGCCCTGGGCGCCGTTGACCCTCGTTACGCCTCTGCTTCTGTTGCACATTCATTAAACGTCAATGAATCAACAGTAAGGAGTCAATGAATCAACAATCAGGAATTCCATAGCTTCGACCTCGTTATCTTCGAAAGTTGTGCGTGATCCTGCAATTGAAAAAATGGAAGCAGCAATGAGCGTGTGGATTGAAGATTGAAATAAACGAAGAAGCTGTGAATGCTTAGGAAATTACCGAGGATATAGTTCGCGTAGCAAACAGCATAGGGCGAGATGGCTTTGAAAATGTGCAGCCATACGATGTCGAGGAATTGTTAGAATCTCAAGAAGAAGACCTAATCGAGGTTGATTTGGAACTCATGTTAAATAAGGAACCCTCTGTAGAAGATGAGACCGAAGACAGCACAGATCAAACAAACTGGACCTCTAAAAGCCTGACAGATGGTTTGAAGTTTGCTCATTAACTTTGCGAATATTTTATCAACAACGATCTTTCGATGGAAAGAATTTTGATTTTTAAAAGAAAATTGACGACACAGTGCTTCAGTATCAGTCAGAGTTAACCCAGATGTCAAAAGCTGCTAAACAAGCAAAAATCACTAGGTTTTTTAAGGCAATAAATATAATAGCCGACAAGGGATATTTTATTTGGTAAATAGATAAAACAAAAATAAATTTTCTTCTACAAACTGCCTTTTTAAGATAACTTTGGAACGTATCCCTATCTTTCAATGTAAATTTCCGTTCCACATTCGCGGTTTTCCATATTCGCGGCCTTTGTCCGGAACGTAACCCCCGCGAATAAGGAGCTTTGACTGTACTAGAAATAAGGATCGTCACAATGGCAATGGAGGGCTAGGCAATGGGATTGAAAATACAATTTAATTTCAGAGGTTCCCTCAAGTTTACGCGTGCAAAGGGCCCCGAGGAACGGATTCACAAGCCGGACTCCAACCCCTCGGAGCACAATTTTTTGTTCGCGGTTCCGAAGTTACGAGGCGTCTCTGCTACCACAATAACGTTCACATCTGTTCGGCCGGTGTTGCATATTTGACCTTGAGCAGAGCTCGCCACTTCAATCATAACATGGCTCTGAAACGTGCGTTGCTTATTTTGGCTGAGGGTGCGGAAGAAATGGAAGCTGTGATTGTTGTCGATGTTCTGCGACGTGCCGGCGTAAGTTTCTCCAGGCCTGACGTGTAGATACATTAATGCCTAACCTTTTAAACTCAGGTCCACGTTGACGTCGCTGGCCTTACCGGAAAACAAGTCACTAAGTGTAGTCGTAGCGTATTTGTTCAGCCAGATACTAGCTTGTCGGACGCGAAGAACGAGGCCACGTACGACGCTGTAGTACTTCCTGGTGGCTTGCAAGGAGCGAAAAACCTGAGCGAAGTAATTACAATAATTAAACTGAATAACATTTAAAATATACTGGCCATGAAGCGCACGTGAGAGAATGCAAGGGAAGTACAGTACTCGTCATAAAAAACGACCCAAACAAACCTTCTCCTTCCTTCTCCTTCCTTCCTTCCTTCCTTCTCCTTCCTTCCTTCTCCTTCCTTCTTTCGAACATTTTTGACCCGCAACAAGGCTTCCTCACAGTGGCTTGGGCCGTTAGCAATAGGATGGTTTGTTTGGGTCCTTTTTTTGCCGAGTACTGTACTTTGCAAATACAGTACAAAACTATATTTACTACTAAACTGAGAAAATCAAAGTTATAAAAAATTAATCAGTTTTTTATTCATTTTTTTTACCAGCGTGAGCATCTGCGCTTTGCTGGCAATTTTATTATGTATTATTTATTGCATATTCAAAGGCTCAAAGGCCTCTACACAACGTTAACGAAAATATTGTATGGGGAACTTTTCAGTCCCTACGAAGTAAATTTGGATTGAAGGCTTTATCACCCAGGTGGTTATCCAACACATTCTTTTATTGATAAGCTTAATCAAGTAGTACATGATAAGGGTTCGGGAACCTATCACAAAAGTGTTGTAACATGTGAAAGTCAGCCCATTTTATTATTCCATTTTGTGGAACGTTTAAAAAGCTAATTCTTTTGAGTTCGTTTGTAGGTTATTAAGTTCAAAGTAAATTCATTAACAAGTCAATTCAAATGAAATAGGAAAACCCCAGTAAGTTAGTGGAAGAGTTTCTTGCGACTCGGTGTACTGAGAAAACTAAAAAAATATCGAAGATTACAAAAGTTTACAAAAGATTAGAAAAGTTTACTAATTATCATGATTTTTAGAAAAGGCAAGAAAAAAAAACATCCTATCAACTTGTTTAGGCCAGTTCTTTGTTTTGAAGTAAAATCTAGCCAACTGAGTTCTTTCGAATGTCATTTCAATAAGTAAAAGAAATTCTGATCCAATTCAAGTTAAACGTAGTTTCGCAAGTGGAGTTGAAGTCAAATTTACCCTTTTGATTTTAACCAGTTCTGCCATGAACATGTTATGGTTGTTGTGCGCATTATCAATTATTCATATCATGATCATATTTTCCTATTTCCAGTCCGAAGATGTTAAAGCTCTCCTTAATGAACAGTACAACGCCGGTCGTATCGTAGCTGCGATTTGCGCGGGTAAATTATACTAACTTGTCTGTTAGCCGGCTGGTTGACTAAATGTGGCATTTTCAGCACCAACCGTCCTCCGTGCTGCTGGAGTTGGACTCGGCAAGACCATCACCTCCTATCCTAGCGTCAAAGACCAACTGGAAGGCTACACCTACTCCGAAGACCGCGTAGTAGTTGACGGTAACGCCACCAACGCTTGTTATCACTTGTCATAAGCTTACGATAGTCATATCTGGAATCATTCAATTTAAAATTCTTAGAAATTTATTGAGCTAATGCAAGACACATAGGTCGTCTAAGTAAGGTCTGAAGAACAACGAACGCCTACCTTCAAACAGTATCTGAGCACCAGGGACAAACTTATCATTGTGTCCAGCTGGGTACATCCACGGTTATTGTTAGCGTTTTCTCCATGTTTTCTGCCTGCGCTTAGTTTCTTTTTCGGAGAAGGGAAACTCCCCGCTATTTACTGGCTGTTTTCACTGAGAAAAGGCAATTAAATGTACCTTAATATTAATGTAAACCGTCATGGTATATTGATCAGTTTACGCAATCCGTGTTATTGTGTGCATTGTCTAATCAGTTTTCGATTTTTTCTCTTGGTATACTTCGCCTGTGCCATTTATTCCTTATTTTATTAGCACACGATGCTAGTTAAGTCGCTTGCGGCTTTATGTCGAGCAGTTTCGGGTCTTACTCTATGTTGTACTATTACCAAGACGTTACAGTTTCTCTGGGATGTTAAGTTGAAACATCGGAATTCGCGAACGAGTGGGATCACCATTAGAGGGGGCAATAGTAGTGTCGTTTCAATATTTAAGGACAAAGAAATGAAATTACTTAACTTTTGTATTCATTGTGACGAATTATAGGGTACTAGTGAATGGAAAATATTTTTGCAACAACTAGACAAGAAGTCAAATCGCGTTTTAGAAATAGTCTTTCTGTGCGCATATCCACGTCTTATCTCCATCCGAAATTTCAGTAATCATGTGCAATTTGAACTTCTCTCCTTTCGTAAGAAAGCGCTCACCAGTGCTGAGTAATTCTTTCGATTCGCGGCCATTCATTTCCAAAGTATTGGGTCTTTCAATGAGTCCGTGCACCTTTTTAGCGAAAATGTGAAAACGAGTCTATCTATAACGGAACTTTTTTTTCAAAAGTATTTGGGCTATTTTGTTCGATCACTTTAACCCAACGATTGGATAGATCAAAGATTCCCTTGTCCAAGAACATCTTCTATTTTTGTGCAAAAAACTGATCGAGGTACTTTTATATGGCCTCCAGATTCGCAATCTTTTTCCTTGAAGAAAATTTTAAAGAGAGCGGAAAAGACCATAATCTAATAGAGTAATGTCAGGACTGTAAAGAGTGTTGTTAGAACATCCCAAGAAAATTCCAACAGGTTTTTTTTCAGGTCCGCAAAGATGTGTGTCGCCGGACGTTGTCGTAGTGAAAGGTTCCGCCTCTTCTGTTGGCTAATTCCGTATGCTTTTGAGTAATGGCATCTTTCAAATTTCCCAATTCCTCGCAATATTTGTCGCGATTGATGTTTTATTTGTTGGCCTTCTAGGAATAGCTCATATAAAAAGACTCCCTTAAAATTCCACCTGATGTACAGATTCACATTCTTCCGGTGGACCCTAGCTTTAGGGACGGTTTGTGAACGTCTGTCCGTTAATCCTCGAGATTTTTTCATGTTGTAGATCATCCATGTTTAACTTCCGGTAATCATCTTCCTCAAAAAAGGACGCTCCTTGTTTTTATTCAGCAATAAGTCGCACGTCTTCACGCGCTGCTCCAGGTCCTGTCGCTGAGATCATGTGGGAGCCGCGCGTCCCCTCTTTACACGTAGTCAGCGGATTTCGGGTGATTCATAACGCTTTATTGTGATAAATCAACAGTCTTCTGTATCTCCTGAATTGTCAGAAGTGGGTTTGTTTCCATCAAAGTCGTTATTTAGTCCGGATTGTCCTCTTAATGGAGACCCGGTCGGCCACCACCTTGACAAAAATATTTCCACTTCAAAACAGCGGACACCGTTTCCTAACCACGGATTATTTTAAGGCATCCGGACCATAAACTGCACAATTTTTTTAATCCTTTCCGAACCGTAGAGACATTCCTGGAAATTATAACGCATAGAATGGCGATAATTTCCAGTGAGATCGGTCGTCTTTCAGCGTCGAATAAAAACTTGGTGTTCAAGTTAAGAAGTAGCAAACTTCAGTTAACATGTCACTGAGAGACCCTGCTCACTAGTTTGTGAGTAAAAAGTGCGCGTGCGCACTCAAGACAAGAACCAGGGCCGTTTGAATTCGAAAGTGGTCGAAAAGGTGTTTGGACTCATTGAAAGACCCAATAGATACTGTCGCTTTTTCACCTGTCGTCTAAATTAACAGAATGCTTCTAACATAAGGAGGATGTAGATATAGGGAAGTCTTTTGAAAAGTATTTTCATCTATATAATCCTGTTAACTGGACGTAAAGTCTTATTTGAATCGTATTACGAATATGTAACGACGAAGGTGGAAGAAGCGGTGAAAACAAATAAGAGAAGATACAGATTAAACAGCAAAGCAGGGCCGTAACCAATATTGGGATACAGAGTTAGTATTTTCATGCCGAAAAGCAACACTCGTTCTGTTTTATCCCATGTATTGAATTGCTTAATCGTTTCTCTAACAGATTAGCAATAGCAAGATCCCACTCCTTCACAAACGTACGATAAATTCTCTAAACAACCCGACCGACCTCAGGCTACTCTTGACTCTCAGTTAACAACTGAAACCTCCCAAGAAAATAATGACGCCTTCGGGTTAGAACCTTTGTATGTCATTTCACTACCCTGAACAGGTGGAACAGGGCAAAGTCCAGGCTAGCGCCGTCGTAACCAGTGTTCCGGAACGGCAGTCGTGGCCGGAACGGCGTTCTTTTCGTTCCTCTGGAAAATTTCATCGTTTCGTTCCGTTCCGGCCCATTTTTCAAGAAGTTCCGTTCCGTTCCGATATAAAATCGATTATCATATCGGAAGAAATAACCCGATAATTAATGGTTTGATATATTTTTATATAAAACCGGGAAATTTAAAATTTTGAATTAAATGAACTAACCTCGTGAAACCAATTTTGCAGCTTGTCACTGCGGCCAACAGGTGGCTTAGCCGGAACGGTTAAGGAACGACCGAAAAAGCCGTTCCGTTCCGTTCCTCCAAAAGTCCCGTTCCGTTCCGGGCACAGGGTAGGACAGAGGGAATATTGCTGTTTAAAGGGTTGTCATCAAGAAAAGAATGGAAAAGGAGGGTCTGAAAAGTGGAACCGATGGAACCGATGTGCTGATTGGCAGTTGAGATCACGTGGGATGATGGACAGCACCGCTTAAGGCAGTGGTCATGATCGCTTTCATGGGAATCGATCATTAAGAATTTTAGTGATGATACTAATAGTATTGGACCGAAACAATTCCTAAAGTAGTACATGTGGTAAGTTTTTGTTTTCAGTTCAAAAGTGCCTCTTGTTATTTATTATTAACAATCAATCAGATGATGCAGAGTGTAGTTCTACACATATATCTAAAAAATATACATTTTATGGACTGCAGAAGTTAATATCAAGACCTGGAAATTATTCAAAATCTCGGTTCTTGTAAAAATGGTAAGTTTCTAGTGCTTGCTCAGGCCGTTGTAGGTAAGGAATCGATATTTCTGCATTGGTATCGATATACGCATGGAACCAAATTTTCAAGCTTCCCGCTTTGGGAAAGGCGTCGTTAAAGCTGCTTTGCCCACCCCTTCCATTTTTGGGCACTGGCCTGCGGCTTCTAAAAGTGGTTACAAAAGGTCCATAAGGAAGGGGCTTGATATTCCCTCTGTCCTACTCTGTGGTTCCGGGGCAAATGAACGGAACGAACGGAACTTTTCTGAAAAGTTCCGGAACACTGGTCGTAACAAACGAAAAAGGATAGAGGGGACCTCTCGTGTTCAGTTTTTAAACGTGGCTTTTCTATAGCGTGGTAAGATGCTTATTTTTTAAAAAAATTATGCGGTCATTCTTCTACGTTTTCTACTATAAAATTTAAACTCTCGGGTTCGGGTAAAACTTCTATCCTCCTGGGAATGGGGGTGGAACAAAGGCACATCAGCTTACGAAACAGTGTTCCGGATCTTTTCTTTGGTCGGATCTGCGATAACTATCGAACAATCTTCAGTCGATCCGGTCAAATTCTGCAAACATCCGAGAAAATTAGACCTGGATCGGGAAGGTCCCGTGCAGACCAAACGATTTTGTTGCTTATCAAAATTACAACAAACCTAAAAATAAAGAGCAGGAAAGTTCGAAGTTATGCCAAGTAGATGGCCTGAAGTTGATCGATAAAAAGATCGGCCAATTTACGGTATTACGTCGATCTGATCGGATCTTTTTTCAAAAATATAGATGCTAGATCACTGGTACCAAAGAAGAAACCCCGAAAATGGCAAGCTCTTGTGACTGCTTCCATTAAAGATCGTGAACGGTGCGAAGGAAATGTTTGTAAAATTTCTGGATTATTTCCAAGCTAGTACTGAAATTAATTAGTGGCGTTGCTGCTGCTCAACGGGATCCGTGTGCCGCGCCCAATGGGTTGCGCTACAGCTCCGGTGCTACTTTTCATCGTTGCGACACTCCATATCCAGGCGAAGCCTATGTTTTACTTTGTAGGATGCCTTTACTCCCGTTTTACGTCAAGTGTGAACCACGCTTATCCCCTGACATGAGCCTGTCGTATTCGTGATCAAAAGTCAAGTTCTCAAGTCAAGTTCTCACTTTGCAACTTAGGTAACCTCATCACCAGCCGCGCTCCGGGTACCGCCTTCGAATTCGCCCTGAAACTCGTCGAGCATTTGTGCGGCGCCGACAAAGTCGAAGCGTTGTCGTCGTCCATGCTTCTGAAATGAACTTCGAACACTGCAAAAGTTGCCGTGCAGTTCTCTCGGCGTTCTGTAGCGTGATATCCTTAATTCGTCCATTGGCCGCTGAAATATTTAGCTTACGCTTATCTGTACTACTCCAATACACACTTCCCCGTGTCTAAAAGGTTTTATAATTTATAACCATCAACTGTTGCAAGTGTGCTTATTTCTATCCATGTCACCTCACGCATACACACCCACACTTCTAACTATGATACAATGGTATGAACATGTTATTCTTCCCTTTTTTCTCTGTTCTCCCCCTCCAGCTTAGTCTTGCGTTCCACCACAGGAAAAAAAGTATAATCCAAGAAAACTGAACCAGTCCCCCTCTTTCTCCAACAAAAAGCACATGACAGTTTCTCTGAAAAGACATTCGAACTTTGCGTGGCCAACCCCCCGGACTTTAATGCACAAATATATTATAGGTAAAAAAAGAGGGGGGTTTGTCAAAAAACAAAACAAAAAAAAACGATGAGATTCCTCGCGTCAGATCCGCCTCTTACGGCCGCCCCGCCCTGGCTGCTTCTTCCAACGCCCGCACCTTCATCTCCCGCTCGCGCTGTTGCTGCTGCCGCAGGTACTCCTCGTGCTGGGCCATCAAACCAGGATGCGCATGAGGGTGCATCGGCCCTGGACCCTGTTGGGGCTGGCCAGGATGCGGGAAACGTTCTCTTTCCATCAAAATCTGCCGCTGCAACTGTTCGTGGGCCGCTTGGGCTGATAACTGCTCGGCGAAAGAAAAAACGGACTGCATTAGTGACTCGTAACCGATGTGCTGCGAAAACTGTACTGAGAGCGTACTGACGAGCGCTATCTTTCGATTGAAAATTAAGCGCTGTGACTCGATTCCTAAGAGCGTTCCGGATCTTTACTTTGAGCAGGTCTTGGATCACTACTGATAATTTCTGTAGCCAATAAAAAATTTCTCTGCTCTAAGCACAGAAGTGAAATATAAATACAAAAATAATAATAAAAATAAAACTATAAATAAAACAAAATCAGATGCTGCGATCGAACACTTATCGAACGCTCCGGAACACTCAGGCAAATGTTCCAGATATTTTATATGGGTCAAATCTTTTATCATTTTCGATCATCCGTCAATAACTACAAAAATTCAGATCTGGATAGGGGAAAAATGACGATCCGATCCTTTTATGCATAGCAACCGGTATTTTAGGAATACCTATTCCAGTAACTAAAATTCAAAAGATATACACTCATATAAGCTATCCGTGGTAATTTTTCAGTATTATTTTCCCCCTCCCGCTATCTAAACACTTTGTCGCTATGTACCAGAGCTGGGCAAATTAATTTAGTGTACTGAATTTTACTTAAGTTCACTTAATATCCGTTTGAATTTTAATTGACTTTGTTCACTGCTAAAAGTATCTGAACTGAATTGAATGACTTAAGAAACGACTGAACATGTACAATCGACTTTTTCTCTCTTAAAGCCAATGTAGGACGAAGCCTTTTACCAGTCCTTATTTTGACTTAGCAAATAATAATGGAATTTGGAAAAGAATTACTCCAAAATTTTCTTCTTAATTTCAACGCTGTACAGCACTCGTTAAAACAACGACACAAACAAACCGTCCTATTGCTAACGGCCCAAGGCACTGTGAGGGAAGCCTTTTTTGCGGTTCAAAAACGTTCGGAGGATGTAAAAGAGGACATTGGAGGACACCGCTCACGCAACTGCCGGGCCATTAGGCACTTGACGGTTTGTTTGGATAGTTTTTTTTACGAGTACTGTACAACGTCATACAGAAAGACCATGTACAGGCCTTGAAAAACAGTGCTTTTGTTCCTTCTTTTCTCGCGCCGCGATTCCATTTTCACGTCACGTGTAGGCTACCTTGGTTTGACTTTGAATTGAATTTGGCATGACTTGAAAATGGCTCCAAGTTAATTGAATTGACTAGACCCGAAAAAGACCGAAAAGGATTTTAATTGAATTGACTTAGATATTGACATTCCATAAATGACTTGAATTTCAGAAAATAATTTTGAACCTGACTTGGATTCATTTTCACTTCTCTTAAATTTGCCCAGGTCTGCTATGTGCTCATGAAGAAATCATGAAGAAACAGTAAACATTGCAAGATCTAATAAGGACTGGCTAACTCTTATAAAAAATAGTGGAATATTATTAAACATATTTAGCCATATACTATTGAACCACTAAATACTAACAATGGTAGGGGAGACAGGGGCACCTTGGACAGGGGGCAGGTTGGACAATTTTAGATATCTGATCCATGTTTTGAAATAAAAATCCAATAAATTCACGTAATGTTCGTTTCACACAAACACAGCAACTGAGAAAGAATGAGTTTGCTCGTCAACTTCTACTAAAAGTTATCGTTGTTTATTTTTTTCCGGTGTGTTTTCCAAACTTTTGGTAACAGAGATTTTTTCTTCTTAGAGCGGTGTTTGGTAAGCTATCTAAGCAAAACTTTTTATGAAGATACTTGACTCTTTTGCCTTTAAAACAAGCGCAATTTTGATACATTTAAGTAATCGATTATTTACATGTCACCATTTTTGTTCAGTGACCGTCGCCGGGGCAGGTCGGGCAGAAAAAAATGGGGCAGGTAGGACCATGGGGTCAAGCATGGGTGAACATTTTTCGATGTCGGGTCGAATTTTTTCTTAGACTAGCATGATCCTTATTGTTAGCATGCTTCTTACACTCTTTTGAGGAGCGAAAAATAAGATGCGCCATGCCCCGGTAGCTTGCAATAGCGTTTCTTTCCCTCTGTAAATTGTTGTGAATGAATGGCATTTGATAATAAACCAGTGCTTCGTTTTAGTTATTTATTTTACGTTATACGTCTTTTCGGTCCATATGATTAGGGTTGTTTGCAAAACGCAAAATTTTTGCAAACCGTGAAGGGGTTCCATCATTGCCCAAGGTACCCCACAGTCCTGCCCAACCTACCCCATGGTTGGGGCACGCTGGTCAATTTGACCGGCTCTGGTAGAAATAAAATTTTAAAAATAATGGCTTGAGCTAACTCGTTAAAAAAAATCACACGATAACTAAGATGGTAATGCTACTTTAAAAACACAAAAATTATTTTCCGCATCGTTAATATAACGTCCTCTGGGCCCTCGAGACCAAAGAAGTGCCTGACGTGCGCCGGTCTCCCGTACTACCTAAATTATTGCTATATATTATTAAATCACTATAACATCATTTCTTCAAAAAGCTCCAAACTCCTGCCTTTTTATGATTCTACGCCGATCCGATCTTTTCTGAGATCCAGAACACCGCTTAGTGGAAGAAAATTCAACGCCCGAGCGGCCAATGGGGAAAAAAATAAAAAAAATTGATAAGGTGAAATACTAACTTGGTGAGCCAGTTGCTCATCGTACGGCCGCCCAAGCATGGCTGCCGCCGCTGCGGGGTGGAGACCCAACGGATTGTCTCGGCCCATCATTCCTTGTGGTCGCGGGTAACCGGCTGCTGCTACTCCACACGTGAAAACAAACACCAAAAAACCCGATTAATACATGTAAACCAGGTTTTCCTATTCATTCACTCTTTCTCAGACAAATCAAGGCCTTGCCGGTTCCCTTAACCATTCCAGTTTCCGGTACCCGTCGTGCGTTACAAACTGGAATGCGACAAACTTGTCCCGACTTTTTAAATCAGGCGCTGTGCAGAAAAGGGCGTTCCCAGCTCTCAACTGAAAGTTCCAAGCTTTACCCAGACAGTAGGGGTCGTAATCGATTGCCCAGACGTCAATTATTAATCTATTAGTACCGATGATCGATTAGTAGGTCAACTCGACGATTTGTTAACGATTAATGCCGTTCACTGTTCCTTCCGAAAGGAATTTCAGCGATGCTGGTAATTCCATCACAAAGAAGCTGGCGAATCTGTCACCCAATTTGCTTGGTGGCCTCCGTTTCCTTAAGCAGCTCGCTACGACACTTTGACGATTTTGCTCTTAAAAATGTTGAAGTTGAAATGACTTGTATGTTGAATGTGTTCCTGCGTTCTTCCTGCTTTTTTATAATTACAAATGCTCTTGTAAAAGCTCTTTTCGTACTTTCGACGATTACAAATGCAACGCAAATTGAATTCTGCAAATAAATTGCTCTTTTCGTTACAAAAGCCAAGGTCTATTTAAGAAAATGCGAGAATTATGACAATGACTGTTCAGTAATCAATTACCCCAGCCAATCAGTGTTCCGAATCTTTTCTTTGGGCGGATCTTCGATCCCTATCGATCATTCGTCAACTTTAGTCGATCCGATCCGATCAAATTCATCAAAACTTAAAAAAAGTACATCCGAATCGGGAAAGATCCCGATCCGATCATTTCGCTAGTTTATATCTAGTTAATAAGAAATTAAAAAATAAAGAGATGAGAAGTTTTCAGTTATGCCCACCAGGTGGCCTGATTTTGATTGGCAAAGGATCGTCAATAAAATAGATCCGATCCATTCTACGGTACCACGCCGATCCGGTCCGTTCAAATGATCGGGTCTTTTTTATGAAAGATCCAGAACACCGCAGCCAAGCGCTCATCGTTTAACTCGTTTTGAAAGATAACTTGCACACCATATTTCATTAATCGATTAGTACTCATTGATATTCAATTAGTAATAATCGATCAGAGAAATCATCTCTACTGAAAATCTGGCACTCATCGTTAACTAATCGATCTTCGAAGACATTTCCCCTTGGATTAGTCAAACCCTAATCGATTACGACGCAATCGTCATGAACAAGCGTATCGGGCGCCGGAGCCAAAGGCGGAGCTCTGCAAAAAGTAAGCGAGCCGAGACCGGAAGCTGGAATTCGGAAGCTGGCGACGCGGGTCACCGGCGAGGTCGCAAAACCCAAGCGGAGGAGGAGAAGGAGGAGGGACGTCTTGGCTCACCTGGGAGTGAGAACAAGCTGCCTGCGCCGGCGCCGGCCACCCCGCTGGCCACGCCCGCCGGCAAGTTGCCGCTCTCTTGTCCCGGATGGACATGGAGGTGGGTATGCGTATGCGCATGCGAATGCGTGTGGGCATGAGTGTGCAGTTCGGGGTTGAGCCCGGCCATTTGCAAGCGCAGCAATGGGTCCGTGTTCAGGCCCAGTCGATCCACGGCCGGGGACAAGGGTCCAGGCGGGCCGGAAGCTGGGCCAGCGGCCGGACCGCCCACCCCAGAGGGCGGCGGTCCCGCGCCTACACCTACCCCTGCGTTTGGTCCGGACCCCAGAGACCCTAAAGGACCCAGGGAATGGAAACCAGAAGCAAGGGAACCAGCCAGACCTGCCGATATAACCCAAACAACTCAGCAACATCTCTTGGCGCATTTTTTTCTTTTTTCTTTTTTGGTTTTGGATTCATAGTAATTTTGGAACAAAGAAAGAAACAAAAAATCCTCGGTCACCCAAGATAAAAACCGTGTTAAAAATGTCTTGGGGGTTTCGACCAGCTTTTCAAAAGAGAAGGGAAGGACTGTGCCGTACCTAGTCGCTCCAGTCTTTCGCGTTCCATCTGGCCTAAGGCAGCAGGACTCGGTCCACCCCCTAAGGAATACAACCCGAAGCCAGGAGGCGGCGCTAAGGCACCTGGAGGAGGACCGCCAGGTAAGCCATACCTGTCAGAACGAAAATATGACGCTCATGAGTATGGAATCCAAAGGGTAAAAATAAAACATGTAACAAATGAAGAAGCGAAATAAACGAAGCAGAAAACACAGAAAAACCGGAGTAGGAGTAGAGAATCACAGTTCACACAAAATGGACGTAATTAACTAACTTTATTAACAATAGTAATCTACTGAAACGTAACTTGAATCATTAATAACGTAATATAGTCATCTACTGAGCAAAACACATAGGTTATGCTTACACAAGAATAACATTGATTAATGCAATAAACATGCAAAGACGACAACGAGCAGAGGTCACGCCGAGTAAAACCAAAACCAAAACAAGTCTTTACGTTAAAGAACAGACTAAACGAAAAGTTAGAATTCACTTCGATTTAGTAAAACAAGTAACAAATGAATGAGAAGAATTGGAATAACTTAAAATTAATCAAACCAATGAATAATAAAAATAAGAGAAATGAGAGACAAAAAAATAAAGGTACATCAGATTATACCTCCGGTGCAATTCGAGCCAATGAGGATCCAAGCCAGCAGGGAGCCGCCCACCCAGGCCGGGCGATAGACCGACCCCGGGTGGCAATCCAGCGCCAGACTTGAGCATTTCTTCTTTGAACCGGTCCGACATTTCTCTCTCCCGCATTTCGCGGTACTCTCGCTCCCTCTTCTCCCGCTCCAAGTGTTCCATTTCCATTCTACTCCCGGGCCAAAAAAGCCAAAGGTCAGTTCAAACTCACTCGGGCATCGTACAAAACTTACAAATCGTACCTTTCTCGTGCTCCTGGTCCATACATGGAGGCTAACTGGTAATGCAGCATGTGGTCCATGTGCGTGGGTGGGCCCAGACCCAACGAGCCTGCTGGCATGGCTCTCGGGAGCGACCCCGGGCCGCCAGGTGAGAAACCCGTGTGGGGTCGCGCATATTCGCTCAGTTGGCGCAGGGCAGGAGTATCTTGGTACCCACGCGGTCCGGGACCAAACGGTGACGTGATGGTTTCGATGGGCCCGTTATTCGAGGTGCTGGGCTTGGGCGTTTCGCGCTTATCGGGGGTCGGCGCTTTTCGCTGAAAACAAAAGAAATCAGTCAATCAATACCTTTCTACCAATCACTTATACTGTATTTTATCCGTTTTTTTTTAAGGCTCGGACCTATTGCCAGTCTCATTCATGTCCATTTTGTTTAAAATAGTTAACAGGATGAAGTCTACTTTAGAACGGAATTAACAATGATAAAAAAGAACAGTAAAGAAAACGAAAAAGTAAAAAAGAATAAAGAGGCCATTCCCAGTCTTATTAATTTCAATTTTTTTTTACAAACATTATTAACAATAAGATCAAGCCTACTTTGGAGTGCAAACCAACACTAATTTAAGAAAAGTAAAAACAACGAAAAGCGAAAAAGTGAATAAAGAGTAAAGAGTTCATAAAGAAAAGCAAACAATATGCCCAGACGGTCAGTGTCAGACGGTAAAAAATAAACAATAATAAAAAGTGTACCAATAACGAAAAAGCAAAAAATCACGAGCAAGACACCAATCCGAAAAGAAAAGAGAAAAAAAAGACTATGAGGGTCAGCTAATGACTACGCTGGCGAAACTAATTGCGGTTTGCAGCTCGTGGCACACACATCGCTTTGTTGGGCACTTGAACTGCGGCCGCCCCCAAAATCAGCCCAGTTCTAGCGCCGCACTAGTGCAACCAGTAGAGCTTTTCAAGTACGTAATACAAACTTACAGCTTGGGCGGCTTGCGCTTGTCGCTCGCGCTCTTTCTCCCGCTCCCTTTCATCTCTTTCGCGCTCCGCTTGCCGTCGCAGTCGTTCTTCTCTGCGCCGGGCCAATTTCGAATCCGGTACTGGTTTGAAGGTCAGGTCCGTACGCGCACACGAGTGGCCTTCCCCCCGATTCCAATGGCGCAGAAATCTAAAACAAGTATCCGTTAGTCATCATGGCACTGATTCCGATCACAAAGCACAAGGTTGGAACATTTCACGAAACATAAATTTTATCCTTCAATCCCTTCACCTCAAACTATTGCATATTGACTATTCACAATCGAAGGAGCTTCACCAAGTATTATAGGAAATGAATCAAGCACGATTGTACGAAACTTATTTTCCGAAATTTCCCCCGACATATACAGTGCCATCAACGGCCAAGATGGTATGTATCGACAAAAAAATCATAAAATGAAAACAATTACAAGTAACAAAAATAATAATAAATTGAGTATAATAATAGGTATGCAATAGGAATACCAACGATAATAGTAGATTTGTTCAATAAATCACTAGATGACCCCTTTGACTCAAAAATGTCTGAACCGAAACAGTTCCGTATAGATAAATAGTTCTGACTTCCCGAAAATCCCGATGTGAATCCCAAGCAAGGAATTTCACGACGGTTTGTGTTCTAAAACGTTTCATAGCGACCCTGTTTGCCTTATTTGTTGCAATAAATGTTAACAGTAATAACAATAATAATAATAATAATAATAATAACCAAAAATAAAATTAAAAGAATCAAAAGTATTATTAATAATAACAATACCAGTAATAGTACAATACTAAACACTTAAATTGTAACCAACAATAGGCGCAAGCCTACGTTGAGTTTTGGAATAAAAAAAAATAGTACAATACTACTAGGCATTCAACTACGATAACAATAATAATAACAGAAGGTACTCAAGAATAAGAAAAACGTAAAAAAGTACAGTAATAATAATGATAACAATAATAACAACAACACTAATAACTGTAAAACTTGAAGCGCAAAAGAACAGCACGACGAAACATAAAAAAACGGGGCCCAGCTTGTAAAGCTAAGAACATTACACAGCCATCAACCGACGACGCCTACGATGGCATTTAAAGTTACGTTACAAGTTAAGACAGAAAAAAAAACGCACATGGCACTCTGGCTGCGGTGACACTCGGAATCTTCGATTCGCGGCTCAGGGCTGGGTCCGCGGTGCAGGTGACTCGGACTGGGCGCCTCCTCTTCAGGTTCTTCCGCCACGCCCCCTGCCGGCGCCCCGCTGGTGTCGTCTGGCGCCGCCAGGGGCGTCGGAGGCGTGGCGCTCGGCGGCTGCGCGGACACGGCCGCCGTGGGGCCGGTCAACCACGGCTCGGCTGGCGGCTTGGCGGCGTCCGGGAGGGGCAGCCCCGGGGGCAGGGCGGCCGGTGGCGCCCCGTAGGGGTTGTACCCTAGTCCCGGGTGATGCAAGGGTAGCGGGTGGGGTGGATAAGGCAAAGAATGGTTAGGCGGATAAGCGAAGGTGGTGGTGGTGGCGGACGTCGACGGGTTATGGGGGACGGGGGCCGCAGGCTGGGGCGGAGCCAACGCCGACTGCGGCCGCGTACTACTACTACTACTGCTACCACTACTGCTGCTACTGGTGTTGCAGACGCTCGGTTTGGGGCTGGCGGCCGTCTTGGGGCCGCCACTGCTACTCTGCGGCAAGGGGGACGCCCGCGTGCGGGGGCTCGCGGGCCGCGAGGCGTGTGACGAAGAGCTTTTATGATGGTGATGATGATTGTGGCCCGACTTGGAGCCGGAGGACTGGTGGGGCGAGACGCCCGCGGCGGCGGCGGCAGCAGCGGCCGGCGACGGCTGCGTGGCGGGGGCGGAGCTTGTCACGGCCGCCCCGAGCGACATGACGGAACTGGTAATGGGCTGGTAGGAAGGAATGCCCATGGGCGGTTGACTGTACGCCAGCGACACGGCCGGGTGCGGCCCCGGGGGCCGCAGGTTGGGCGGGTACGCGTACATGATTGGCGGCCCGTAGGGGAAGGACGCGTACGGGTAGGGGAGGCCGACCGAATGGGGCGGCAGTCCCATGTGGGGCGGTAATAAATGCGGGGGGTAGGGCATGGCATGGGCCGGGGGCGGGCCCAGGTGCGCCAAGGGCGGCGGTTGCAAGTGGGGCGGCTGGTTCGCCAACGGCGAGCCGCTGCTGCCCGGTCCGTTGCTCACGCCCGCCGGCGGTCGGGACGAGCCACTGCTCGGCGCCACGGTGGTATTAGAGACGGTGGGCGTGGCCGGTGCGACCGAGAGGGGCGCGCTACTGTTCCCTGCTTTCGTGTTGGCGTTGAGGGGCTGTACCGACTGTTCCCGCTTGGATAGATCCGGGCCGTACGGCGGCAGATAGCTCCCGAACAACGCGCTGCCCCCCAAGGAGTGCGACCCCGGGGCCGCGGCCCCCAGAGGGTCGTTTTCAGCCTTCACTTTCAGGTTATGGGGTTCGAGCTGTTCCGCCGAGCCCGGCTGCGTGGCCAGACTGGCCGGCGGCAGGCCCAGCGCCCCCTGGGGCGTGGCTTCGGCCCCTTCGACGCCATTATGAGGGGCCGGTGGCCCGCCATGGGGATAAGGTCGATAAGGCGCGTAGTCCGTGGGCGGCAAAGGTCGGTGGAGACTCATATCCAACGCTGGTGGCGCCCCGGGGGCGCCAGTCGGTGGCGGCAAGTAATGCGAGCCGTAGGGGGCCGGTCCGTTACTGGCCTCCATGTCGCGCTCTCGACTCCACGCGTCGCTGCTCGCCTGGCCAGGACTGCTGCGCACTTTCAACTCGTCACCCATCGCGGCGCTGCCCATGCCGCCAAAATGGGGCGCAGCGGGATTCCCCGGCCCCGGGGCATAGGCCGACGGCGGTGGGCCGCCCAGGTGCTCCATTTTCACTTGGGCGCCCACCAGCGACGAGCTAGAGCTCGTACTCAGGAGACTGGTGGGCGGCGTCAGGGCCGGTCCGTCCTTTTCCGTCTTGATCGCCACCGGCCCCAGGTCGCCGTTGAGCCCCACCCCGTTGGTGAGCGGTTTGGCGGCATCGGGGTCTTCTTTGATCGCGAACGGCATGAGCAGTGGCGTCGGGGACGGCAAACCGGGCGGCGTGAGGCGGTGGGCCGCCCCTGGCTCCTCCTTCTTCTCGCCCAATCCATGATTCCCCAGGTGGGCGCCCCCGCCGAGGCAGTTCGTGGCGGCCACCGCCAAGTGGGACTCGGTCTCGGGCTCGTTGCTGTCCTCTTCCATGGAGGAGCTGCTGCTGCTGCTGCCGCTGCCGGCGTTGCTCTCGGAGCACGAGCCGGTGGACGGCTCGCTGGCAAAGTCATCCTTCTTCTTCTTCTCGCTCGGCTCCTCCTGGTCGTAGTCGTCGGGCGCCGCCTCGTGGCCCGCATTGCCCCCGGCCACCCCCAGGCGTCGCTTCTGGCCTTTGCCCGGGCTTTCCACCATAGAAGGCTTGGTCCCGCCCTTGGTCCCACCCACCCCGCGCTCGTTGCCGTTGTTGTTGTTGTGGATGGCGCTGGGCGCCGAGGGCGACTTGCGTTCCCGGCGCTCGCTCAGCGCCAAAGTGTCCACGTCTTCGGGGCTGTTGGGCTCGCTGTCGATCTTGGCGCTGCTGCTGCTGCTACTGCGGGCCGGTGCGCGGTTGTTGCTGTTTTCCTTGCTGCTCCGGGTGCTGCGTGTGCGCATGCGTCCGTCGGCCTCCTCGTCCTGCTCCGGGGCTTGCACTGGACGGAACATGTAGTGCGATTCCGCCGCACTTGGCCCGGGGGGTTGGCTCGGGGATTGGCCCGTGTTGTTGCTGTTGTGATTGTTGTGACTACTACCACCGCCCCCACTGTTCGCACCCCCACCACTGGCTCCGCCCCCGGAGGACGACGCCGCGCCACCGCCGGCGGAGGAGGAGGAAGTGCTGCTGTTGCTGCTGCTGGGCGCAGAGTTGGCAGACTCGTTTTGGGTGGGTTGCGACGTCGACGACGAGTTGGAGGAAGACGGCTGCTGCTGTTGCTGCTGGTCTTGCTGCGGTGGCTGTTGCTGGGGCGTTTGCGTCGTTCCTTCGCCGTTGTGGGCCGTCAAGATCGGCAAATCCCCATATTTCTTGAAATGCAGGCGGCAGTCAGTGCATAACAAAGCTTTGTCTTTCCCTGCATGGTGCCAATCTTTGGAACCTGGGAGCCAAAGAAAGAAATATTTATTATATAGGAAAGACACGAAAGCTGAAGACGATAATGTATCGCAATGCGACACAGTTTGTCTTTAAACAAAACAAAACATATAAGAAAGATTATAATACAAGAAATTAAAATCAGAAACATTAAAATAATTACATTAGAGTAATAAATAGTATAATAAAAGAGACAATAAAATACGAAAAATTACACTGAAACAAGAAACATTAGGTAAAAAACACTAAAATAAGAAACACTAAGCCCCTTCCTCAGTGTTCTTGTAGTTTGGGTCATACAAGTGACATCTTCTGATGTATTAACAATTTCCCCTTCTTATTTACACTTTATTTGCAACCGACAATACGCGCGAGCCTACGTCGAGAATTATTTTTTAAAAAAAGAATACGAAATATTAAAGTGAGAAACATTACAATGCGAAACATTAAAATGGAAAATATGAAATACGAAAAATGTAAACAGGCAAAATTAAAATAGGCAAATTAAATAAGAATAATTAAAATGAATAAGAAGGAAGTATGGAAAGTGTCAGCGGAAAGCAGACACTCCCGAGGAAGCTCGTCTGTTACTTGTCGACAGGCAGTGGCGGCAATGATATCCGGTTAAATCTCTTGAATCCGAGTCGTCATCCGAGTTATCATCTTCGCTGGCGGAACTGAGATCGCCTGTAACGACAACAAGAGACAAAGCGAGATTAGTAACGAGGGCGGAAAAAGAAAAGGAAAAGACAAAAAACCGGGAAATAACACTGCGTCAAAAAACAATTACGCGACAAGCTCCATTACCAAGCCCACAAAGCTTTTGCTTTAGCGCGCGATGAATGCAACTTGTCAGTGATTTAAGGCCCGGGACAATAAACGCGACACGGGATGGAAAAATACGGGCCAAGGATTTTCATGGCTCAACAGCCCTCCACCAGCCCAGTAACAAAGGGAGATTGGCGGCTCGTCTTGTTTTTCGTGGGCGTCACAACAACGAGCACCACCCGCGGAAGAAGAAGGAAAAAAAGCAAGAAAAATTCAACACGACGACCGTCAAGGAGAGCTTTAAGTTTCCATCAGGACTCTTTTTTTGTCGTCGTCTTCTTCTTCTCTTTTCCTCTCTCTGTTTCGGGTGCGCTCCCAGCAAATCAGCAAAAAACGCGGCTCATTCGGAGATTTGTTAGGTTGGAGTGTAGGCAGCAACGCGAATGCGAAGGAGCGGGAGAGCGAGAGAAAAGAGCAGCGTGATCAATAGGAACGAACTGTGCAGACGAGCGTGAAAGCACCGAGCCGCGCTATCCCGCTGCTCCGCTTGCCTATTTCCACTCAGAAATTATGTAAAACGAGGTTCTTTTCACAACTGAAAGCCGAGAACCATTTGTAGCGCACAGTAACCGACACAATGCTCGCGAAACTACTCGAGCGCGAAAACACTGCCGTTTTTTTTTCTCAGGTTCTTTTTTTTCTTTTTTCGCCTTGGAATCAACGAACAGAACACCCAAACTTCATTTACTGGGACGAAAAGGGACCAATACTGCCCCGAGCACTGCCAGATTTAGAGTTCCGTTTTTTCCTTTAGAAAATGTGTACGGAGGCAGAAACTACTAAAAGCTATCGCAGGCCTGATGTTCTTTCTAGAATTGCGCTAAATCAAAAAACGACATTTTTAAACACACGATTGATGGATTCGATAGAACCACTTTAAAGTATTCTCTTACCGAAATCAGTATCCGAAGTAATCACCTGAGAAATTTCGGAAAACTTTTTAAAGTTGATGAATGCGAAACTAACCGACGTACTTAAATTGCTTTTGCCCAGAAATTAAGTAAACCTTGAATCCGGATTTTTTTAAAAAAAGGACGTTCATATTTAACTCGCTTGTTACAAATTATTATGCACGTTTGAAAGAAAATCTCGATGCTGTACACTAGCGATTACAATGCAAATCTTTCTTGTCAAGATTTTCTAGCCAAACCCTGAGCAGTTCTTGCGCAATTGCTACGCCATTCAATGATCATAAATCCAAGAAATACATATATTAAAAATATGTTCGAAAGAACTAAACATTAAAAGTAAATGAACAAGTAAAAATATCCCGCTTCCCTTCAATAAACGGAAATCAAATCTTTCGCCTTTCATAAAAAAATACCAATAAAAATAAATAAATCAAGGTAAAGTAAACCCGGCAATATATACGCAAGCTTACAGTATTCGGCATGGAAAACGACCTCTTTCGCAGGAAACCGGAGCCAGTCAACTGCCATATTCGACGCAGACGGCATTGGGCAACAATGAATGTTCGCCCAGCCAGCGTTTGCTTCGCGAACTCGGCCGGGCCCGCGGTTCAACGCGAACCATGCAGCCCTTAGGCAACAATGAAAATCTCCCATCGCCTTGCTCTCGCTTACGGACTAATCACGAGAGGCTAGCGTCACGCAAGTGCCGTGGCGTTCGCAATAAGACCTTTTGCTGATGTCGTTTTTATGTCAGGACGTTACACGGGAATCGAAGTAATAATAATAATAAAATAATGGCTCACGGACCAATCCCGAGAGGTCTAGCGTCACGCAAATGTCGTGGCGTTAGCAATTGAATCGTTTGCTTAGCTCGTTTTACGCCGAGGCTATTTAGGAAGTGAAGTAATATAAAAGATAGCTCGCTGACCAACCAGGAGAGGCTAGCGTCACGCAAGTTTACGTGGCGTTAGCAATAGGGCCCTTTGCTGAAGTTTTTTTTTCGTATGCCAGGAATTGAAATAATGATAATAAAATAATGGCTCCCGGACAAATCACTAGAGACTAGCGTCCGGCAAATGCCGTGGCGATAGCAATAGGACCCTCTTTTTTGCCCCGGACGTTACTTGGGGACTGAAACAAAGAAATATATATATATATATATATTTAGAAAAAATACCTGGATCTTCCTTGGCCGGGCGCGTATTCCTAGTGGCCCGGATCCGACGGAGCGCGCTCTGGCGATGTCTGCGACGATGCGGACGATGATTGGCTGCTCCGGGCGTCTTCTTCCACAAGTAATAAAACTCAACCAAATCCGACTGTTAAACGAGTCGCAAAAAAAGAAAGAAAAAAACACCCACAGGCATTAGCACGAAAGCCACGCACTCTCAACTTTTCATAGCGACATAAAAAACAGAGCTTTTTCGCGAGTACGCGCTACGTCACACGCCATTGGGCGCCCCAATCGCGCCACTTATCTCCCGCTTTCCTTTCAATTGAGGGGGTGGCTTTGATAAAAGAGCTGTTCAAGGGATTTAGCGTGACAATCCTACATTCATTGCTGCCAAATGCCAACGGGGACTCGCCACGTCACACACACCTCCATCTCCCCCCCGCACCACCAACAGCTCGGGCGAACAAGCCGAGCGGCGAGGCGAATACGGCCCAACAAGCCGGGGAGCAAGCCGACAAGGCCGACGGCTATAAATACCAGCGGGTACGGTGCCTTCACCCCGCCTGGCCGGCCGCAGCTTGGGCAGCCAAGTCCGCACACATCACTCGCTGGCTGTCGCTCCTTACTTCCCCGCTCGACATTCTTCCGTCGCTCATTTTTCGGGAAAAAAAGGGGGACACTCGGCTCTCATCTCCTTAAACGCACTCAACGCCAGTTCAGTCAGGTCCCCCCCTGCCCATCAACATGCTCTCAAGCGACGAAACGAAGCTTCCTTCGCCTCCTTTTCCCCCACCCGGCCACCTCCCGCGAACTCGCGTGCAAGATTTATTTTTAAACCGCTTGGGCTGACACATAAGCAGGGCTCTTTTCACGTCTTACTTCGGCTTCATGGGCACGACTTGCCCATAGACAGCTCTTCGCTGTACAAACCAGCGCTTTATGTAATTTTCCGCCATACAAAAAAGGTATGAAAAATGGCCCCGTCGGCAGTATTTCCACGCACGACGCGAAAAATTCTCCCAAACCGGAAGAGCTTACGCCACGCAGAAGGGAAAGGGAGAAAAGGTTCAAGTGTGACAGATGCCTAGCTAGTGCCCGGATGTAAGAGACATGGATGTTAACCAATGTGCGCTAGTTCGCGTTAGCCAAGTGCGCTGACAAAAGAATTCGACTAGAGTATCTTACACACGGGTTCTGCTATATTTGGAAGACTCAAGAACCGTAAACGAAAAAAGAACGCTTCGTAATCATTTGGAAAGTTATTCCTGTACACACATCGAACACGGATGTAGGATATTTCCTTAGATAGTTCAAATAGTTCCTTACATACGCGTCCCACCTTACGAGCAAATTTGGCGGTCAATTTGAAACTTTACTTTGGTTAAATGTTATAGAACCCTGATTTATTAGAAAAAAAGACGAGTAAATAGTCCGTGTTTCACTCATACGCGTTTCTTTTGGTACCGTGTCAGTCACGGTGATAATAAAGCTTCTCTTACAAACAAACCATGGCATCTTTCATTCTATTTCCACTTTGTTGAGAATTCGTCAGTGACTCGGGTAAGAGTATCCTATGTATGGGTTCTACTATATTTGGCAGACTCAAGTAGTTTAAATAAGAAACGAATGCTTGGAAGTCCTTTAGATTTACTTTTCCCGTCTATACATCGAGTTCAAACTTAAGGGCCAATATGCGTCAATCTGACATTTTAGTTCCAAGAGCTAGAACCCTGACTTAATAGACCCCAAAACTGAAGAAAAATAATAGCCCAATGGTCTGACCATGTGTTTCTCTTGTCCGCGATTCTTTTAGTGCCGTGTCAGTCGCGGTGACTGCAAAAGAGAATCTCTTAGGAAAGCATCAGGGTCCGTTAAATTTTCGTTCGCCCTTTACTCCGATATTTGTTCTTTCGTTTCTGTTGAACATTGACTAGCAGCACTTGAAGATTTGGTTTCGAAGCCACATCACGTTTCTTTTACACACGGGTTTTCCCTTCCTTACCAGCCTCCCACTAGCACTAATCGCGCATTGCGCCCAATATTAATCTCTTACAAGCGGTCTTTCTGTTATACGACTCCCCATGCGCAACGAAAATTCTCTTACATCCGAGTTTCCTTTTGCTTTACCATTCCCTACCACTAATAACCCCGTGCGCTCACTCATAATCTCTTACAAGCGGTCTTTCTATCATACTGCTCCCTATGCTCAACGAAAATCTCTTACATTCGGGTTTCCTTTTACTTTACCATCCCACTGGCCCCAATAGCGCACTACGCCCAATCTTAATCTCTCATAAGCTACTATACGACTCTATGCTTAACGAAAACTCTCTTACCTGAGGTTTCTCTTACATCCAGGTTTCCTTTCACTTGCTAGTATCCCCCTAGCCCTTATAAAGCAGCGTATTCCAGCTTAATCTCTTACAAGCGGTCCTTCTTCTATACTACTCCCTTACATCCTCCCACAAGAGGTTTCTCTTACATCCGGGTCTCTTTTCACTAGCTATTATCCCACTAGCCCCAATAACGCAGTACGCCCAATCTGAAATCTCTTACAAGCGGGCTTTCTTCCACAGTACACCGTAACTTCTCTTACATAAAGGTTCCCCTCGCATCCTCTCCTCCCACTACCTCCCACAAAAAGCCACCACAACCAACCTAAACCTCTCACACGTAGTTTTAGTACTTACCAGAACTTCCCTTACCGGACCCCTTATCTTACATCCGGGCTTCCTCTTCCTTCCGATTACCTTCTAATAGCGAGTTCCACTGGCAAAATTGGTTGCGCACCGAGTTTTCCCAACTCAACGATACAGTTTCAAAGACTTCATTTTTTAAACACTAGTAGTCGCTGTATTTCAAAAACTCAGTGCGCACCAATTTTGCCAGTGGAACTCGCTCTAAGAACCACTTTCAAAATCCCCCCCTAATTCACATCACCATCCCTCACCTAAACCAAAAATCCCTTCCAACTACAAAACCCGGCCCCTTTCCATACGCCTTTACCCTCTAGCCCCCCTTTAAAAAAAAAGAAAAGAAAAAGAAAGAAAAAGGAAAAAACGTGACGCAGTCCCAATAGCCATTATCTGGCTCTTGCCCGTACCGCAATTTCGTCTCGCACGCCAGTTATCTGTTCCCCAACCCCCCCCCCCTTTCCATTTTACAACTAGGCACATCCTTAGCCAACAACAGCTTTTCTCCCCGTCCGCTAGTCACTCGGCTTCGAGTCAAAGAGAACTTGGTCGACTATTGATCCCTGCGGTACTCCTAAAAGTTGGTCCCTTGTCAACTCAGTGGCCTGGAGGGCTGATCTGACACCCTCGAGGGCCATCAGCTGACAACCTCAGCAACCTCGTCCCCATGTCCTGCTCTCTTTGCCTCCCCCTGACTCATTTCTTTCCACTCCCACCCCGTCTCCCACCCACCCCAAAAAAAGGCCAAAAATGCCATCGATTCCGTGCCGCCCCTTCCCGCGGTAAAGCCCCGCGGGCGCTGCGCGTGGCAGGAAGCCGCAGGGGATGGCGGCGGGGGGGATTCCGCGGTGCAAAACCTGCGGGCCACCACCCCCTTTTGGGTCCCGCCTCGGGGGACTGGCGGGGGCCATAGTGAGCTGTCAGGAAGTCCGTTTCTGTTCAGCTCTATCAAATCCCACTCTCCCGCAACCGCCAACAGCGACCTCACACTCGGGGCCGTAAAAAAGCGAACAAAACGCATCCCTTTCAGTTAGGAAGAGCTTCTTGAAAAGAAAAAGAAAAAATCAGGCGGTTTGCCCTCTTATCCGTTGAGGTGGGTCCAGAAATCGATGACGCCCCCTCCTTTTCCTGTCTAGGGGGGTTTCAGTTTCCGCCTCTAGCGCCCAAAATTGTTCACTTCCCACTTTGGCCCCCCGACATCTGGCTGCTCTTGAAGCGATGGGCACTAGAGGGGGTTGCCAGCGTTCCCTGTATTAAGACGTAACCTGACGACGGTAATCATATAGCTGGGTCGTCCGTCCCGGTATCACTATTTCAATGTTCCTGAATTTTCCTATTTTGGGGGATTTTTTTAAACATAGATTTACCTCGAGCGGTAACTTCGTTTACTATTGCTTGGACTCGCTATGATTTTTCTCCCTAATTCTGTTTCCCAGTGTTTCAATGCTCTGTATTTTCCTATTTATTGGGGATTCAAAATGCAAAATAATTTTGAGGAAATAATACTAAAAAAATTCCCCGCGCGTTAACGATATTTTCATCTTTCTTGGACTTGCTAAGATCTTCCTCCTAATTTTGTTGTCTGTTTGACGAGAGCAATACTTCAGTCGGCCTTTAAAGGGTACCATTTGCGCCACGTGATTTCTTCACCTCTCTTAACGCAAGTATTCCTTACCCGCTTCTCTCGTCCTAGAGTTTCCTGTGTAGTTTAGAACCCTTTGAATTTTATTCTATTTCGTAAACAAATTTACTTAATTTTATTTTTACTCTATTATTTTCCATCTCTCATTTTGTTACCTATTTTTGGACGGCTAATGACTACTGCACTCTTTCTACGGTATGTTTCTTCTATTTCCCCAGTGTTTTCTTTTTGCTATTTTACGAGTAACGACTACTTCACGCCCTTCTAAGGTGGCTTATTTTTAATTATTTTTAATTAATTCCCGACGTAGGCTGAGTTACTGAGACTATTGTCAGTTACGTAAGTTGGCTTGTAAGCTAAGCTGTCTTTATCTGTCACACGGTACATTTTTGCACAGTAAGGTTCTATTTCTTCCCCTGAAATGGATTGGTTCACTTTTAACGAACGCGTTGGCGACTACTTCAAAGCATCGTGAATCTTGAGCTCTCAACATAGTCCCTGCTTCTGCAGCTTCCTAGGAAACTGTCCAATACTTTGCACCACTTTCTCCTTTTCCACTCACTCTAATTCGACCGCTTTGCTTTTATCCTTTCAGCTGGTCTCTGTCTCTTCCATTCCTTGGAATGTGATTATTTCAAAAATAATCAACAGTAATCAATAGTAAAAAGTATAACCAACGAAAATATAAAAAGAAAAACAGACAATATAAAAGTAAAAACAAGAAAAAATAGAAAAAAGTAGATGTATAGAAAATATAAATAATTTTACTATACTATTTTTGAGACAGTGAAAATACTATTTCGATCCTTTCTATAATTTCCCTTTTTTTACTGATTTCTTGCAGAGAGTGGAGAAATGTCTCCCAATATTGACTTTCTCGTTCTTCATTCTACTTAATTTCCGCTCGCTTTGCTTTATTTTCATCGTTTGAGCGAGTTTTTTCTCTTCCACTCCTTGCGATTGTTTCAACATAATCATAATAGCAATAAATATCAAAACTGAAACAAAACTACGGAAAATCAAACTCCAAAAAGTGTCGACATTTAAAACGCAGAAAAATGTTAAAAACAAAACCATAGAAAAATATAAACAAATAAATTTGCTATACTATTTGTATCATTCATAGGCTACTATACTATTTTTGACACAATTATAAAACCTTCCTGTAATTCCCCTTTTCTACTTTTTTGTACGGCAGAAATGGAGAATTCTCGAGTTTTCTGTCCAATATCTCCCAACGTCCAAAAAAATTCATCTTTAATTTTTCTAAAAATTCAGCACCAGAGAGTATCCATTTCCAACAGCCTCTCTTCAACCCCATTCAAAGCTCATTTACCCCCCTGGACCTCCAAGTCCACCCATAAATCGCCTTTAAGACGGTGACAGGCCGCGACGGCGATTGGGGGCCGCCAATGAGATTAATAAAGTCCCCCGAATTGTGGACATCCACTTACCGTTTCCTTATGGGCCAATAAATCCTTGCGTATCCGAAAAAAGTTTTTCCCGTACTGTCTCAATCCTTTGACGAAGCGTTTCTGCGGAAAAACACAAAAAAAGGTGCGAAACACAAATGAAGTCATTTTTTCTTTCTTATTTCTTTTAAAATTGCGTCAACCATCTTGTTTCTCCTCCGTGACAACCTCCCCCCCGAAAAAGCCCAGGGAAACAAGTCGCTATCCATGTCATTTCTGCCAGTATTACATCGTCAATGAAAAAGCCACGCCAGAGTCTCGACAAACGTCGATGTAGCCAGCAGATTGCTTTGACATACGGTCATGTCGTGCGCTAGGGAGCATTTTCTGGTTGGAGCTTCTTTTTTTTCCCCCGACGTTCTTCGCTTATGTCGGACAAGAATCGCTAGCTCGTCCCCCTCCCTTTCCTCCTCCTTCTCTTTCTCTCTCCTACTCTTTCCTGCCCTTTTCCCTGCTCCTTTCCGCCACTACTACACCTAGTGCTGCTAAGCTAACACACACAGATGCACCCAACATGGATTCCATCGATCACGCCCTGAGCTCCAGCTCTCGCTCCTTTCTTCTCTTCTCACATGCACACACACACACTCACTCTCACATACTCGTGTTGTGTCGCCGCGTCAGCTCACCTCGAGTAGGAACTTATCTGCTGCCAGTTAACAGCCCACTCGCCCGTTCATGTAATCCCTTAATTCCCAGGTTTTGATTGTTGCACGCCAACGCGACCAATGGCCGCCGCACTGTTTTGGTTGTGTTATCCCGCTGCCGTTGCACACACACACAGCACAGCACCAGAAAGGCTCCCAGTTCGCCACCAAGTTGAAAAAAAGCCTTCACTAGCTGGCAAACAAGTCAGGACACGAGTATACAGCAGTACACCAGAGTATACAACAGTCCACAGGAGTATACAGGAGTTTAAGCTACGTTGTAAGCTGTCGGTTGGACAAGAAAAGGCAACGCCCGTTGCCGCTTACCGCCGCCGCGACACTGCACTCGGCACCAGCAGGCCAGGCCAGCTCGCCGCGGTTCCCCCCGCATAGGCTTCCCTCTCGCTGCCTGCACGGGCAAGTTCCTAACGCGGCCAGAGCCCAACTCTTCTTCATCCATAGCTCGAACCCGCGCGGCGTGCGGAGGACTCCCCGCGAGTTTGTCTGTCCCGCTCGGTTGGTCGACTCCGACTCATTTGCTCAGCTTTAGACAACCGACTACACAACAGATGCTGCTGCTGGCTGCCTGGCTTGCTTGCCAACGGGGCTTTTCACGGAGCTCTTGTGTGTGTACCTTGGGAAAAAAGAAACTCTTGGTCGCTACACTACGCCCTTTTGGGGCCCAGGACACCAGAGGGCCTTGGGGGGCAGCTCTCGCTTTTATCCCTCTTTTCCTCTTTTTTATTATTAGTGGGTTCTTCGTTCTCTCTTCACACACATTACAAGTCTCCTTTTAGCCGCTTTTCATCCCGGAACCGCTCCTTTTCCTGCCAACCCGTATCGTATCTCTTGTACCTCAGACCTAACAAACCCTAACCGCCGCACTAAGGCCGCGCTACGACAGCTGTTGCTGTTTAGATTCGGGGAGAAGCCAACGTGTTTCAAGCGGCGAAGAAAAGTGAGAAACCAAGACTCGGGCCCCAGGCGCACTTTTTTCGTCTTCTTTTAGCCTAGCCTGCAGTTAAGCTTCATATTATTACCGAAACTCCTGGTAACCCATTCCCTAACCCGCCAATCGAATTCAAACCCTACAAGACCTAAAATAACTTTACAAAACTAGCTTTTTTTAAGTTATTCATATCCTAACCTTGATTAATACCCTTAATATAATCGACTTTTACTTTTGGAGAATACACTGACTTTAACAGATTCTCTCACTGGGCCAAATCGAGACTCCTGAACTGTTAAATTTTCCATTAATATACATTTACTGAACGGGAGAAAACAGAAAATTGCGTTGACGATTTTCTCCTAACACTGCATATTTTTAATAATTTCTCGACCGGAACTTTCAAATCAATCATATATGCTCAATTTTTATAGTAAATTATTAAAATCTCGTCATTAAATTATTCTGAGCTTCTGCACTAATTTATTCTAATTGATATACTAAAATACTATATATTTCTATACGAAACTATTATAAATTGCTATACTAAATTATTCTACATTTTTGTATAATAAATAATTATAAATTGAAAATCAATGGAAATACATTTTTATAAATACCTATTTTAAGTTCCCATAATAGATTTTTGCGAAATTTACTATTTCATGGGGAAAAAAATAAGTTCCTTGAACATTTGTAAATTATCTGTTACTGTTTCCCAAGATATCTTTTCGTAAGATTCTAGGAATTATCCATCCAAACTTTACTGTCAAGATTACTTCGAGAAATCTCGAGTGGTAAACGCAGAATCGACCACGCAAGTTCTCCATAAGAGAAGGCCGGTATACAGCGGCCTTACAAACGCGCCTAGCCGAACTACTCTGACGTCAACAATGAAATGCTCCATTTGGGCCAAAACCCGCGTGACGCGAGCGGCTCCATGCCCCAATCCGCGAAAGTGACGTCAACAATGAAATGTGCGCTTCCGGGAGCTACGGGACCCAGAGGGCGGAGGACCTCGCAGCCGCTTTTCATTGTTGCGCAAGTGCAGCGTGTCTCTCGCAGTGCATTCCTTTCGTCCCAGCTCTTTTTCTTCCGAAAAAAGCAGGATTGTTCCGCAGTAATGTACTCCAGACCTCCCGGTCAGTTCATCCAGTCATGTCTCTGATGAACACTCAATGTTTTGGTGGCCATGGCTGCGCGGCGTTGGTTCTTACCTGACCACGGCGCACACAGGTGGAGTGCAGTTTGGGGTCTCCGTGCTGGAGGCGCTCTTTTTATGTCCCTCAACGTACCGCATCACCACATACAAAAACGAAGCTCCCCAGAACCCTAACCAAGGTAACAGATTCTATCCCAGCACGACAAGACATGGAGGAAGAACAGAGCCAAAGGGAGTACGTGTGTGTAAGAGAGTAAGAGAGAGCGAGAGAGAGAGACCGAAAAATCGCCTTGGGCCCTTCTTTTCAGACCATGTTTCCGACACCTTGGAACTCGTGTTCCAGGTCGACTCCTCTGGTTCTCCCCATACTTGTTCGTGTTGTTGTCGGTAAGGTAGGCGGTGACGTCAGCGCCATTTGCATACAGCATGCCAAAGAGCTGCTCAAGCGGAGTCAATTGTCGAAAGCGAACGCCAGAGGGAAAGCAAGACGGACAGCACGGCTTGACTGCTCCGGAGCTGACTAGCGCTGGCTACTTTCATGGCTCGTTTGTTTGCTTGCTTTGCTGGCGCTAAAAGCTAAGCGAGATTGACACAGCCCTGATTTACGACCCTCTTTCGCATTCACGCCAAATCTATCGGTCGTAACTGTGCCAACTTGCCCGGCTCCCCCTTTCCCGACACCGCATATCAATGAAAACCTTACTGACCCAAAGGGCTTAACCAAATTCGACCAAAAAACTAGCCAAACTAAAATGAACAGAAGAACGAGCAAATGCGACGTGGGTTCCAGAAAAGTAGTACTTTTCTGGAACACTCAGAGTTTCGTGTTCGGGTCCACGTTACAGTTATTCTATTGTAGACGATGGAATAATTATAACGACTAAACTGTACAAAAGTTAAGTAAAGACCAAAGCTAGGCAAATGCCGTTCACTGGATTGACTTGGACTTCAATTTCAACGTCTTTTCACTGATTTTGTATTTGTCTATGGCTAATTTTTTTCACTGAACTGAATTTACTTGAAAACGATTGCATTCATAGGAACTGATTTAGAAAAATGATTAATGTTTAAAATTTAAGTCACTTTTAATTACTAAAAGTCATTTTAATTTCGCTGTAAAAATTCACAGAGAAGAAACACATACGGGTCTTGAAAACTTTAGAAAAACTGCTTTTACTACTCTTTTACCCATTGATGCGCAACACAATGTTCACATCACTTGTAACGCTTTTAACGCTTAATTCGAAGTTGAATTGACTTGACTCGGAAAAAGCCAGAAATGAACTGAATTGATTCAAACCCCAAAAGTTTCATAATAGTTTTGAATTGAACTGACGTAAATTTAAACTCAAATTAACCTAAGGCTACTCAACCGAACTAGATGTAATCTAATCTCACGAAATTTTAACAACCTTGACTTCATCTAACTTAACGTGGCGAAGCTTAACTTTACGAATCTCACGTAATCCAAATCATCTGTAACAACACGAGCTAATTTTGCCTAACTTAACCTTCCTTCCTCACTTCCATTAACCTAACTTAAAATAGCCTAAGCAGGAATTACTCGTCTTATGCAAAATTTCTCCTGTTCAGCACGAAATGCCAGGGATTTGCCCTTTTTTCTTCTTGTTTTTTATTCGTAGGCTTGCGCCTCTTGTTGGTTACTAATAACGATTATTAATAAAATGTTCACCAACAAACAAACTTAACAAAATAATTTGCGCTGTTGATGGCACAAGTATTACTAATAGTGTTTGTCACACTTTATAATTTTTAGTACAGTGACATAACGAACGCGCTCAAGCCAATTCAATGCAAAGCATTTTCAATATTTTTGGTTTGAACCAATTGAATTTATTTCATTCCGGCCTTTTTCAAGTCAAGACAAATTCAATTCGAAGTTCAATTCGACGTAAGATTCACAACAAGTGATGTGAGCATTGAACTGCGGTTCGAGAAAAGAGCTTTTGGTTTTATGTTTTTCAGGACCCGTATATGACTTCTATAAGACTTATACACGACGTTGAATAGCGTCGAAACTAAAAACAAATTTTGAAGTAATTTTCTCCCAATTCAATTATTATTTTTTTCTCCCAATTCAATGATTTTTGTCTAAGTCACTTCCTACAAATTCAATCGTTTCTTAAGTCACTCAATGCAGAAATTTTCAGCAGTGGACAAATGCATTCAAATCCAATGGAAATCAATCGAATTTACGTCAAATTCGATTCAATGAATTCAGGTTGCGCAGCTCCGGTGAAACGAATTAGGTAACCGATCAGACTCGTTGTACGGGGTACCACTGTATGTGCACTTTTTTTATTGCATACCAGTGCAAAGCCTATCACTGTCTCTTCAGTATGCATGCTTTGTATAAGTTATTACACTGGTTTTAAAAGTACAAGGGCCAAGAAACGTTGCACTTCTTTTTTGTCATTCTAGAAGCGAAAAATCGAACGCTGCGATCAATAAGAAGGTTAACCCTCAGACTGTCCTCTTGAATGAGAAAAAAAATGTTTGCTTCTCGCCGGCCTTCTAAATATTGAGTAAGGACCGCCAAACGCCCAAGAAGTCACCCTTGTTCCTAATTCTTCCTGCCGAGAGGTGCCAAACATGCACGCTCCGAGACAAACGGTTAACAGTCACGAACCGACACCCCATCATAATCATCATACAATACTAATAATACCGGCCGAAACCTTCCCATCGCGCCAAACCGCATTCTCATCCTCCCCGAAAAGGAAGCCATAAACCGGCGCAATGAAAATGCCAGCGGGCAGAATCGTACTTGGCACCAGCTACCTCCAATTAGGCGGCCTAATTCAGACAGCAACGGCAATCATTCCTCGTGTCGGCACACAGCATTCCGCTAGTCCTCCCGAAGCTGACAAAATAATCCATAATCTTCTTGCCCCGACCAAAGTCAGAGCGAAACGTTTCCTGTCATGGAAACCGAAGATCTGCGAATCGCGTGAGAGCGAAATACGACCCAGACGTCTCCACACAGGTAAACCGCACACTGTGTTAGGGCTTGTCCCGCAGCGTACGGGACCAAAGCCTGACGAAAGAGCCCCCAAGCTGCCCCACCTTCCGACCCTGTGTCACTAAACAACCCGTACCACGCGTGTACGTGTGAATGGCCAGAGTCAAGCATGTGTGACAGCCACCAGGTGTGAAAAGGACGACGTTGGGAAGCTACAAGAGACACTGACCTCTCTTTTCAACTTCGGTCTACTTTTTCTTTCTGTTTTTACCCGTTGATAGATCTCGTTGAGCGAGAGCAACGCCACTTGATACTTTTTGGTTTTGTTTAATTGAAAGCCCCAGACTGTGAGCTAATGCTCGTTCCCGCTTCTTTATATGTTGCAGCTAGGTTTGAAGAAATAAAAATGATTTGTTATAGAGGCCACTTAATAATTTTGCTTAGTATTTCATTTCAATATTTAACCAGGAATGATCCAGATTTTTTTTACAAAAATTAAGACATACAGCACATACAGTTCGCGAGATACAGTGCAACCCGCTTAAGTGAATAGGCTCGGGACCGGACGAACGATATTCAAATATGCGATTTATTCAAATATCCGGTTTTGCTTTACGTTTACATAGCGTTCAATGGACTTCGAGTGGACCATCAAGTTTTCATTCAATTATGCGGTTATTTAAATAACCGATATTCAATTAAGTGGGTTCGACTGTACATGATGTTCCGAAATGGGTACATTTGGGGAATGGACCCATAGCAGCGTACGAGGCATATGGGAAGAAGTAGCAAGTGCTGGCCATTTTCCAGTTTTCTCCTTTTAGTACGCTGATTTACATTTGTTCTCTCGTATTTTGTCTTCTTTTAAGTCTTCTCCATACCCTTTTACTAACTTTGCAGGTTCTTATTTGCTGCTTCATAATACGATTCAAATGCAAATTTTACGTTTTGTTTAACGGGATAAAAGAAGAAAACCTAAACAAAAAATCGTCCATGGCTCGGATCTACACTCTTCTTAAGCTATTGGCTTTCTTGCAAATTTGAAGTGTGAGTAGCTAAAACAGCAACACACAAGCTGGAATGAATAGTTACGAACAAAAGAACGGCGTTCACCATTGTCAAGCGCTTTCCCACTGACTGGGAAATGTTAGTACAGTGGAACCCGCTTAATTACATAGGCTCGGGACCGAACGATCTTTACGAATTTACGCGGAGTTTGAAATTATCCGGAGTTGCCTTTTACAAGGCTAAGAAACACGAAATGAAAATTTACAGCACCTCCAGATTCACAGCACGCTACGAAACATAGACTAAGTAACCAATTTGGCTCGTCAACGATAAGATGAAAGGTCCGTGGCTAAGAGATTACGCTCGAATACGAGGTTATTCGAAGCCTTTCTGGGAATTTTGAGGCCTCCTGGTTTCACGAATTGGCCTTGAGATTGCGTATGAAATTAGCTGGAGTTACTTAGCATTTTTAAATGCCCAACGGGACTAGGACTTTTTATGAATTTAGGCGGTTTATGAGATTATGCGATATGAAATAAAACGAATCTTCTCTCTAAAGAATTACATGGGAATAAAACGGGACCGTATGTTCAGCATGAATTAAAGCGGGTTATGAAATTATCCGATATGAAATTAAGTGGGTTCCACTGTAATTACAAATAATGAACAGGAATAAAATGTTAGATAAGATGCGTATCAGATGACTGACGTGCGCGCTAGAAAATTGTGCTAGATATACACGATTTCACTGTTATTTTTTGCCTTCTGTCAAAAAGTAATTTTCATTTAGTACGACGTCGTAATCCTTCTTAACGAATCCTGAACTTAAAAGTTGCGTACTTAGCTTTCTTTGACTTTAATACTGTAAACGACAGGCAATGGTGATTCCACTTATTCGGAATTTCTAATGTCGTAACTTACGTCTCAGAGGGGAGAACTCGCACATGACTGGGGAGTATATTATAACGTGGAGTAAGACCAAAAGTTGTTTCGACATCTTAATCTATTAAAATGGGAATAAAAAACGGAGGAGTCCGGAAAAAAGGAAGTTATAGCGGAAATTGAGCACGTAAGGATGTCATGACGCGGATTACGTACATAACGTTTTAAAATCACATTTAGATATTGGAAACTGTCTTTTGTGAGGAAAACTGCTAGTAAACTGAGATTAGCTTCTCTTTTAGGAAAATAGACCTACATGCAGAAAACATGGGGACAACGCTGACAATAACCGGGATGTTCCCCAACGGGAACAGTTATAAATTTGTCATTATTGTTCATGCTGAAGATATGATGTTTGCAATTCTTCAGAATTTCTCCTGGACGACCTAAGTTATGAACTCCAAGATACAAAGGAAAAAAACGCACTCTGCTATTTTTGTGATTTTTTTCCATTTTTGACTTTTTTGTATTACTGAAATTCAGCAAATTCCATACCTTCAACAAAAAGTGGCATTGGAAAGAAAAATATCACGAAAAAAACTTTGATATCTATCCTGACGAAATACACAAGTTACACAAAGAAAGCTGTCGACCTATCTCGAACAAAAATTCTCACAATGCAATTACAATTTCAGAACAGCCGCGCCTAATGGGTTAAAATTAAATCCCTTACGCGGCCCCCATGACCGGAAAGTGTGTCTTACGCAGTGTTCAGGACCTCTCAAAAACAAGATCCGATCAGATCCAGTCATCTGATGAGCTCTGATCGCATCGGCGTGTTACCTTAAAATGGCAGGGATCAGATCTACCTTTCCGCTGATCTTTTACCGACGAAAATCAAGCCACCTAGAGGGATTAACTTAGAACTTTCCAGTCCTTTTCATTTTTTATGCTTCTTCATTTTTGTCGTAATTTAGATAATTAACAAAATTATCAGATTGGGATCTTTCCCTACCCGGACCTATTTATCTTTTTTTTGCAGAATCTGATCGCATCGACTAAAGTTGACGAATGATCGACAGTGATCGAAGATTCGCCCAAAGAAAAGATCCGGAACACTCGCAATCTGTCCACACAGTTAACTCCGCCCTTTTACCACCATAAAGAAAAAGAACCTGCAAGTTCCCCAGGCGCAAGAAAGCCACGCCCCTGGGTTTTAATGCTTCAGTTCAAGTAGAAAGCATCGTCTCCGGCGACGCGTACCTTCCCCGTGAAGAAACCGACAAAAAGAGAGAAAAGCGGCGTAAAGCCAATTAAAAGATAATTTGACCAAGCAGGGGGTCGTTACCGCGCATTACAACCGTTGCATGTTGAAGCAAAGGGAGCCAACACAAACGAAAAGAGCTTGTCATAACCATCTGCAAAACAGCCCATGTCAGTTGTCATTGGCAACGGTTATGGACCGTAACGCCCCGAGCCATAGACCGGGCCCGTTTTACGAGCCAGACATTAACGGCGGGCTTTTATAGTCATGTATATGTGCAGTAATGCGTTCTTCGCTCCCCCCCCTCTTCCTTCGGCTGCGTCTGCCCCACGGCCCCTCCCGGCCCACCGACCCACGCGCGATTGCGCAGCCAACCATTTAGACTACATCTTGCAGCAGTTAACACGTTTTAATGCGACTCGGGGGTGTTGAGCAGTACCGGCAATACCAGGAGCTTACTCCTCCCCCCTTCCAGCCACTCGCACCATCTCAGATTCCTCTCGCTCCCCTCGGCCATAAATTGGATGCTTGACTCAATTTTCGACTGTTAGTACTCGTGTCAGTTCGGCGGGTTACTGCTCTCCCCCCCCCCCCCCCAACACGACATTGATCGTGCAAACGCGTGATCAGCCAACGGCCGCCTACCCAAGGTCGCTATCTTTAACCCGTGGTAACGCAATCCGTAGTGTTAGATTTCCCGCCATTCGTAATTGGGAAGAACTCAATGTAAGGGCTGAATAATGTAGGGCGATGGTTGACTTCCAGCCATCACTGCTGATCTTTTATACTTGGATGCTGCCCACATTAACCGCCGCAGTAAATAATGGAAATTATTTACGGATAGAAAAAAAGGTAGACAGGCCGCTGTCTACTTTTGTTTCTTATTTACGTTGGCTGAATGGGAAACAGGGAAAATTGCGTTGACGATTTTTGAACAACCTTTGTATATATATTTTTTTACCATTTTTCGGTTAATTTAAAAATGATCATATTTATTATGTAACTTGGAGAATTTTTCGAGCTTTACAATAGAACAAATGCTTTGTACTACTATAAATTATTTCCGCCATTTTTCAAAGAAATCTGTTCATCACTTTCTAGAATTCTCATCTAAAACTTTACTGTCAAGAAGACTGTGAGAAAAACTACACTTAGAATATAACAATCGTCTAAGCAAATTTTGCATGCAACCGTCCAGAAGTGCAAGGCGGTATACAGTAGATTCAATGGGAAGGATCAAGGATTACACAATAAATGAAAAATAAAATTAAGCTGCAAAAATTCCAAGCAATTGGCCTAAGACACGCTAGTAATATTTTTTTTACTTATTTCGCTAATTGTCTTCTTCAATTCAAATAATAATAATTCAAAATTATTCAAAATTATTCAAAATTATTCAAAATTATTCAAAATTATTCAAATAATAATTCAAAATTATTTATCTTCTGGGAAATAATTGCAACGGTTTAGAAATCAATAGCAACTTTCGTTACATGGAGTTAGAGGATGTATTTCTCAAAGTTTGTTTCATGTGTGTCAATACTAAGACACTGAAACAAGGAACCATTCAGATTTATTGGGCGTTTAATACTGTTCCTATTTTTTTTTTGGGGGGGGGTCATATTTGTGCATTAGGTCAGAATCTCATCTTATGAATGCAATTTTGGACTGCAGCTTAGTTTGTGCACAAACTGAAAGACCAAAAACCATTGTTAGTGAAAAGTGCCCCTGTGTCCAATGAGAAAAAGTAAAGAGAGTAGTGCACTTCGACGTATGTTTACTGAAGAGGAACTTTTCCCCCAGTATTTCAGAAAAAGAAGCTAATATTTCTTTATCTTTTAAAAAAAGAAACCCAGTGGTATGTTGCAACAAATCTATACAAACGAGTACGGCAAATAGGGCAAGCTTACTACTGTTTAATAAATGAAAAAAGTTAATATTAACTATCTGGGTTCATTTTCCTCAATATCTTACAAAAAATACATCTCTTCACATAAGTATATACTCGCAATAAGACCTGATTCACCAGAAAAGACCAAGAGCTATAAAAGACAGCTAAATGACCACTAACGTATAGCAAGGCATAAAGAAGAGGGATAATCGACCTGTCCCCTCCCCTTTCCGAACTGGCCTCTTCCTTTACACACATCAACTAGCCTATTAATCTGGTGATTCGAGCGTTACGGTGTAACCAAGCTTCCAACTCTGGAGCGGCTACTTCCCACTTTTTTTTGGTCAGAAGCGAACACCGCGTAAACGCTTCCAGTTCTGTAATCCTATCAATAAGCTAACTGTCAAGTCAGAGAAAAAAAGAAAAGCTTCCGAAGAAGTTTCACAACACGATTCCCAAGGTTCCTCCTTTCCGACTGAGCTAATAAATTAACACAAGAAATCACGTCTTATCTAAATCCACGCAACTTGCGTTACCAGTGCCTTAGTTTGCACACCAGCGCAGCGCCAGTGATCTGAAACTTCATTGTCGAGGTCACTGCCGCGAATTTATGAACGAAAGAGTGTCCTATCCCGTTCTGAGCGATTAAATCGGTTGACGAGCCAACGAACAGCCCAAATGACCTCCATGAAAGTAAACAGCCTAGGTATGACGTAAAAATGAAAATCCGTCAATTTACCGTCCCCTATCCCAGACGTGAACTTTCATTGTTGACGTCACTCGAATGTAAACCCTTTCCTGGCTAAGAAGCCAACGAGCCAATCCAAAGCCACGCCCTTAAGGCCACTGTATACCCTTTCGCTTATTTTGAATTGACTGAATGGGAGAAATGAGAAAATTGCGTGGACGATTTTTCCGTACACGGTGTGTACTTTTCGATAAGTTTTCGACCAAAATGTTAAAATTAATCATACCTAGAATGTAACATGGAGAAATCATCGAAATTCAGAATTTTGGAGAACAGAAGAAAAATTCCTTGCGCAATCGCAAATTATCTTTGCCTTTTTTTCAAAGATATTTCTCCTTAAGGTTCTGGGGAATGTCTATCAAAACTTTTCTGCCAAGATTTTACCGTAACTGTCGCCTATTTTTCGACCATTTTTCGACCAAATTTTAAAAATTAATAATACTTAAAATCTGAAGGGGAAAAATCTTTGACATCAGACTTTTTTTTGGGGGGGGGGAGCAGATAAGTTCCTTGAATAATTGTAACTTAACTTTGGTTTTTTTCAAAGATATCTCTGCATAAGATTCTAGGGATTAGCAGTTAAAATATTACTTTCAATGTTTTTTCATTACTGTTGCCTATTGTTCCATAATTTTACGACCAAAGTTTTAACATTTTAACCTAGAATCATAAGTGGAAAAATCTTTGAAATTCAGAATTCTGGAAAAAAGCAGAAAAATTCCTTGAAATTCAGAATTCTGGAAAAAAGCAGAAAAATTCCTTCAATGATTGTGAATTATCACTGCCTTTTTTCACAGATACGTTTTCATAAGATTCTAAGGATTATCAACTTATACCTTACTCTCAAGATTACTTCGAGAAACATTGCAAAAATGTAAAATCGTCAGCGCAAGTTTTCCACGGAATCATCCGTAAGAGAAGGGCAGGTGCACACTGGCCCGAAATCCATCTCTTTCAAACCGAATGACATCACCGACTTGTTCCAACCTCAAATGTTCCAGAAAGCGTCCCTTCCGAGATGACCGTGCAACACAGTTTCTTTCATCGGCTGATCAAAAGTTTCCTTGTCGGGAGAGCTCCACAGAAAACACTGTAACGCATTCCATTTTGACCAGCAGCATATTTGACTGCCAAAACATCAACGACAGGAGCTCGACTTGCTTTTCCTTCGCCTTCCGGAGCCCAATCTTACGGGCCCACGAAAAAGCGCCACCTGTGCCTAATAAATTCTGCTTTCGCCGTCTTTTTGGCAGTCGAAAGAAATACCACCCCACAAACTGACGAAAATCACCCAATTTAAGGAAAGACAAAATAAACTTACCGTTTCCTCCTCGCTCCACTTTTTATCAATGCCTTTGGGCACTGGGCATTTGACCAACGCTTGTAAGGCTTTGCCTGGATCGTAGCCCGAGTTGTGCAACTGAAACGCCAAACAAAACATGTATTAAAGAAAAAGAAATGTGTTAGCAAGCTTCGCTTGTCCAAACACACGCACAGCCACCCACACAAGCCTTTTCCGTCATGCTAAAATCTGGATGGCCACATTCATCACACTCAGTGCACGGTCCGTCTGCTCGTGACCCCGAAGCTCTGCTTTTGGAATGACTTTAGTGTGATACTTTTCAGGGCTCGTAATCTGACAATATTGATCTTCCGACCCCGCCAGGCCGTCATTAAGCATTTAAAAGCGGTAAGTGCTCGTTTAACCCACAAGAGCTTGTTTCTTTTTGGTGGGATCCAAGACAGCGCACTATAACCAGCTCACGCTAGGTGGCAGCCCTGTCGTCCACGTAATGGCGCCTGTGGATCGGGGCTTCTTCCGCGATGGACTTGATAGAAGTGTCTAAATACAGTTGAAATTGTCTTGTGCAGTTTGTATGAGAATGGCTTTACGGCTGATAAGCAGATGGCCGGTTAAGTCACCAAAATGTCAATGTAGCCATTCAATGCTGCAAAGTAGGTAAAAAATGCGACCACTAACGGAAGCGTAACCTCGAAACACCGTAAACTAGCTACGATCATAAACGAGGAAAAATAATCTGCCTTTATTTCATCGATCTTTTGTTCTACTTTCTAGAGCTGGTCAAAATTCAATTGTCTTGGTAAAGACAATTGAAAAAATAAATTGTCTTAACAAATCTAGCCTAATAGCACGTGAATTGGCACGAGTTGATATAAAAAGGAACTACTATAGCTTTTGAAAATATAATTCTTCTCGATAGTTCTTTGTCCTACGCAACGAATCGCAATAAAACATTTCTGAATGGCCGTCGTTTCCGTTTTGTAGTTGAATATGACTCGTTACTGAAAGTACTGAATCAAACACTTCTAAATGAGCAGAAATGGCTTCACTCAACTTGTACATTTACTAAAAAATTCTTCTCAATATCACCTGAAAAGAATTGTTGCTTACAATGTGTATTCTGAATCGGAAACATTTCTAATTGACATAAAATCTTGAATCAAGTTCAGTTAATTTTTAACTTTGGCTCTTAGTTGGTTCAAAAATTGGAACTAGCTGCAATCTCCTCAAAACTAAACACGCCTTAGAGGAGTAACTGCGTCGTCTTCGCGTTCAGCTGTCAAGTAATTCTTCCTAGAACGGGGAACGGAGAGCAGATTGGCGACGAAAAGTATCACAACGTAAACAAGCGCCGTGCACCTAAGCGTGTTATGGAGGAATCACATGCTATACGACGTCATGGATTTTCCCAAACTACTCAGTATTTCACTAAACCATCTCAACAGTAAAGTTCTGGATTGTAATGTCCAGTGCACGTCGTCGAGTTTTTCTTTAAAAACCTTTCAGTCAATTTGTAAAAAGCGAATCAAATTTCCTTTTTTCTGTAAAAAGCATTTTTAAATATACGACCTCAAGGTACTCTAAAGCACCGTTTTCTTAATTTATTGGTAAAAAAGGAATTCAAATCCGTCGGTTAGTTTCGGATTAATTACCTAGATAATTTTCTAAAATTTCCCAGGGCACAAATTCTAAAACTACACGTCTGATTTGAACTCTGTTTTCGTTAAATGAATGAACCAAGTGGCTCAATTGAATCTGGCGATCGAATGTCTGAAATTGCTTTTCTACAAGGAAAACTAAAATTGAACTAGCTTTTTACAAATTCATAAAGAACGTTTTAAAGAAAATCTCGACGAGGTCACTAGATATTACGATCGAAAACTTTACTGTTGAGATTGTTTATGGAAATACTGAGTAGTTTGTGAAATCGCTGACGCCATTTAGCATGCGATTCCAAATACCACGTTGCTTTAAGGCCACTGTGTACCCTTTCCCTCATTTTCAATTAGCTGAGTTGGGAAGTTGAGAAAATAGCGCGGACGATTTTGTCAGAACAGTTGGGTATTTTTCGACAATTTTTCTACCAAAATTTTAAACTTTATAATACCTACAATTTAACCTGGTGAAATTTTCGAAATTGAACATTCTGGAAAAAAGCAGACAAATTTCTTGAACAATTGTGAATTGTCTTTGCCTTTTTTTTCAAAGATACCTCCTCGTCACATTCTAGGGATTATCCACTAAAACTTTACTGTCAAGATCACTTTCACGAAACATTGAGTGGTATATGTAAAATCGTCCACGCATGTTTTCCATGTAATCGTCCATAAGAGAAAGAATACAGCGGTCCCCAAGACGAAATCGGACCAGCGGAGCTTCTACCGTGACCCCGAGTGGGCCAACTGCGACAGCGACCCCTAAAATGATCAAGTTCTAAGAGAGCATAAGAAGTACTCACCACGTCTAAGGCGTTGATGGTGGTATCGTCGCGCGAGGCGGCCAAGCACCCGTCGTCGGGGGAGCCACCGTCGCACATTCCAGCAAAGGCCGCCATGGAGCGCGCTGCTCTCAAATACATGAGCAAGTCGCCATCGTTAGAGCTGAGGGCGTGGGGAGGCGGGGCCCAGCGCGGTTCCTCCCAGTCTTCGCATCGCTCTTCCCGCGCCTGCGCCGGAATCTGCGACCGTAATTCAGGCAAACGCGCCTGTCAGCCCCCACGGCCACCAAACAAGAAAGCCACATGTGTGTAATTAACCCATTTTCCTTTTCCGCCAGCGCGAGTGAATTATTTTTACCTGGTGCGAGGGTCCCACCCTGATCTCGCCTTGTGTAGACGCCAGTCTCCTAGTTTCAGGGTTGTAGCCCAAAATGTAGAAAAAGGAGTCTTTGTCGGGGTGAAAGTCGACCGCTTCTTGGATGTCGCTGTAGTGATCTACGCGACACACGCCCCTATTTCCCAAAACATCCAATTTATTCGCTTTCTTGTCTCACAATGTATACATGCTCTTAAATAATATTTTTATTTAATTTATGAGATTTACTTGCATTTTCGACAATAACATTAGTTATTAATTATAGTCTTTATCTTACTTTTCTACATTAACATTGTTTATTAGCTTTCGACTTTACTTACGTTGTTCCACATAACATTATTTATTAACTTAAGATCGTTATCCTGAGAATAACATGTATAGTTTTCAGTTGTGTTTTTAGTGTCACATGTTCTCGATTTCATGAGCTGATCATCAAATGTTTACGATTTCTTTCCCACAATTTACGAATTCTCTAAAATAATAGTATTCATTAATTTATCATTTTTATTCTTTTGGGAGAATAGCAGGTATAGTTTTTAATTATGTTTTTCTTGTAATATATTCTCAATTTCTGGTACCAAACAAATATTTTCGATTTCTTCTCCCAGAGTTTATAAATTTTATAAAATACATAGTCTTTACTTCTACGTTTCAACAGTAATATTATTTATTTATTTGCGATTTGTATTTCTTTCTGCGAATAACATTTATAGTTTTTAATTATATTTTAAGCATAATATTTTCTCAAATGCTGGGTATTAGCCCTAGTTTACCGTAGTAGCGAAACAGGGTACGAATCCGTGGCGTCTGAAATGAACAACTCGCGGGATTTCACCACCGGGTCGTGGATAAAAGCCGGTTTGGTACCTACTACAAGACATTGACACTCTTTAAATCCCACTCTTTCGAGCTACTTAAAAAAAAATCCCAAGAAATCCTGTTTTACCGTGCTCAGTGTTGCGATCCTGGACCAAGAGCTGATACACCGTTTCGGGGACTTCGCAAGGTCGATAAAACCACTTTATGCTCACCATCAACGTATCGCGTTTGCTCTACACAAAAAATAAAAGGGGACACACGTGTCATTTAATAACATTAAATTGTACAAGTACCAAACACACACACAAACTCTTTCTGGAGCGCAAGGGCCGGGCTTTCCAGCTTGTCTATCTGCCAGCTTCCCGTCCCATAAAATTCCCTCGCCTCAAATTGGTTGTGTAAGGACACACTCACAAAGCCAATTTAACGGCAGCAGGAAATTATAAATAAGTCGTATTACGCTACAACCCAGGAAACGAATACGAAACACCTTCCAAACCTGACCGCCAGCGCTAGAGAACCACAATTGGCACCACGCGATCCGGATCGCTAATCACAATCTGCCTCCCACGATGCAATACAAAGACCTCGAAAGATTTAGTTTTTTATTTATTTATTTATTGTTAGCACGCGTGTACAGTGCGTACCATGTGGCTGCTTGTAAAGTGATATAGTGCAATTGCTCATTCCAGAAAATTGCTTCACAACGCCCCATCATTATTTGCCTCACTTATCCTTTTTTTTCGGTTGATGGGCTGCCATGAGCTTTTTTTGGCCCCGGACGTGAACTCATCGTCGCCTTTCTTCTCTCCGATTATATTCAAAGTTCCTTGTTCGCAAAAAGGTGCGTCCCACAAAAATGCCGCAATTACGGAACCGTAGATTATGTATAGTCCTAGTTTAGGTCTCTTGTATCGCCCTTCGCTTTAGTTAGTTGTTATTGGTTCTAAAAAGACGAGCTACGTCGAAGTAGCGACGCATTATTGTCTTCTGTATTGTTTGTTTCCTTTATCTTCTTTTTATATACATACATGAAAGAAAACATAAAGAACTGTTTGTTAGATAAAATGTGTTATACGCATTTGGGCGAGAAGCTCGCATTGTGCATTGCCGTCCTCCTTATTACACAGAATAAAAATTTCCGGTGCCAATTTCCAATAACTATTGCACACTTTTATTTTTCCTACAACCTTTTACTTGGTATTATCGTATAAACAGCGAAACTCCTAATTCGAAAAAAAAATCATTGAGTCATTATCATATGAAGCACAGTTTTTCAAAATAATTTAGAACAAAAACATAAAAATACTAAAATAGTAAACGACACATAAATAAAAACACTTTAAAGACAAAAAACTCTCGAGGAATACTCGACAGTAAATGCAAAATTTTTAACCAAGTGTACCGTTCTAACTGCTCAGAAAAAAAGGAATTCTAGAACTCATAAGTTATTTTGAAATTTAGCTATTGGCTTGCCGAGTAGATCATCCTTGTTTCACTGCCCTTGAACGACTTCTTTTAGTCAATCGCAAATTACTGTAAATTAGAATTACGAAATCTACTGTCATGATATTCCAGAGTTGTTTCTTAAATTTTCCTAATGAAACTCAAAGACTGCTTTCCATAGATCGATCAGTTTGACGAGGATTTTCACGTATGTCCTTGTCGATGATTTACCTTCGTATGTTAAAACTAGGTCACTGTCGTCTTTTCTGAGCTAGTTGTGGGTTCTTCGCCACGAACTCCAAGTCTATTTCCCATTTAAACGCAGAAGAAGAATGATTGAACGCCCTCGTAAATCGACTCGTGAAGAACAAAACTCCTTCTCATTAATGGCCCAAGAAATGCCCAAGATCGCTCCAATGATAACTGGCAATTTGCCATAAAGTACTTTGAGAGTTTGCGAAACGGTTATTTCAAAACCACTGTACGTCAGAAACGTCTACTCGCAAACACTCCCATTCTTTCCATGACATATTCAAGTCTTGGGCTTCAATACTTGCAGTGACGAACATACATACGTATACAGTGCTGCATGGATTATTACTTCTACTGGGCTGGTTACTCGTAGTAACCAGCCCACTAGTAACTTACTATTGTGTGAGGGTTGAAGTGTATTTTTGGGGGTGAATAATAGTCGTAGCAGTATTGCCTACTGTCTGTTAAGTAGTCTGCAGTTAAAGAACATGTGTGCGAGGTCTGGTTTTGTGTATTTATTCCAGAAACATGCCATTTCGTTTTTTTTTATTTATATATCAGCGTGAGCGTCTGCTCTTTCCTGACATTTATTGATATGCTTTGTCAGGTGGTACAAAAGAGTTTTTTTATTCACTAAAGGTATGATTTTGTAGGGAAATATGTAGTCCTTAGTTTTGAGTGTCCTCGTGTCCATTTATACTTTTACGTTGTACACGAGTACAGTGTTTTGTTTGTTCGTTTTTTTCTTTCTATGTGAACCTTTTTCTTCCCTCGTTACGAAAAAAAAAATCGAAAGACTGGCCAGTAGTTACTCAAATAAAGCAAGCTGAGCTAGTCCCGAGTTAGAGAAGAAGTATCGGGAAGATACGAGTCAGCTAATTTAGTGAAGTACGTAAGTCTGTACGCAGGTTATCATCACAGCTAACTTCTTTGTTCGATTTCTGTACACAAACGATTTTCGTGGCAAAGAGCTAAGCTCACGTCGTAAGAAAATAATAAAAAGTTAGTGAACATACCCCCCCACACACCTTTTTTTCATTTTGCTTAATTGGTGCGTCAATGACGTAAAAATCCAACACTTTGCGCTGAACGTTCATACGCTTTTACGCTCACAGTTTAATTTATATAGAGATTGTCTTCCTGTATTGCTAAATCTGGCAAATGGGTTTCACAGTTGGATTTATGTGTAAGTGTGGGATTTGAGTGTGAGGAGATTTCACGACAGCCATATTTTCCTTCTTGGTGGATTAAAACATATAGCGGTTTTCCCTGGGTCGTTTCCGTATTGGTTGACTATCTGTGAGCACGAGGCAATTCTTTTTGTGTTTTGGCACACCGGTGGTTCCACTATTTTGATTGTTCGGGTCATCGCGAAGAAGCTTTTCTATTGCGAGATCCTACAACGGGGGGTTACCCGCTTTTATTGATATTACTAGGAGCGTTGTTGGGTTGGTTTGCAGGACACCAGTGATAAGTAGAAGCTCTTGTCTGTGAAGCGCTCGCACAGGAGGAAACATTCGACCAAGCAGGTAGAGTAGCTTTGCATTCAGTGTGCTCACTAGAATCCTTCTCAGTTGGTTGGTTTTAAGGTGTGGGACAAAGTTAATAAGCTTTTTCAGGTAATCGTGAGAAAATTTTTCTCAAAACAGAATCGCGTATTTCTGCGTACGCCCCGGTGGTTTATTGTGGATCCAGACGCCTTAAGCGTGAAAGCTTAACCTAGCTTTACCCAGCGTAACCTTAACCGCATTGTACTCGTTCCACAAAGTCACTCGTGTACTCAACCGAGTCGCCTAGACCAAAATAACAGAATGGGACAGATACTGTCATGAAATGCACGGTACAGTTTACGATGAGCTCTGAGCCCAGTTATGGGAGAAAATTCGCCTTTTCATCCATATTTTATGGTTACTTTAGCTGCACTAAAGCTAGTAAGCACCATCACTCCAACTTGGGAGAGCTCTGGCACTGAAAGGATGCAACGATCTAATCAACGAGCATAACGAATAAATCAGCTATTAATAACGCAAGACGTCACCATACTGGCTTCGCGAATAGAGCCTTGCCTTTTTTATATATAACAGTATTTAATTATAATGAGCTGAGCTCATTGCTATAACTGGTCTACATCAATGGTATAACAGAGTCATTAAGACATTCAAGTACAGTACTCTCCACGAAAAACGACACACACAAACTGCCCTATCCTAGCTCCCCACAAATTCCGTCGGCCAAAGCAACAAGGGATTTGAATTAATAGTTGGTGCTACGGATAAATATAAGACCATCTCATCATCAAACGTTTATTGAAAAACATCTTACAAATTCTTAATTATCAAAATGAGAAATCGAAGATGGCACCGGTAAATAATTTTTGTGAATATTATCTGGAACTCACAATATCGCGGGCTCAGACGAGTCATTCGTGGGTTGGTTTCGCACAGCATGTTATTCGCTGTGCTGTTCGCAACGTTTAGGCACGCATCTGTGTGGAGCTAGGATAGGGCAGTTTGTGTGTCGTTTTATGTGGAGAGTACTGTACTCTACATGCAGGCATTCCTACACACCTTCACACCCATTCATTCCATTTGGGGTTTCGGTTTTGGAGCTCCAAATTTTTCCGAGCGTACTCTCACAAATTTGTTGCTAAGAAATTCGTAAATTTTTTTACTAACAAATTCGCACAAGTCACAGAATTTGTAGCTAACAAATTCATAAAATTGTCGCCAATAAATTCATAAAATTTCTCGTTAACAAATTCATAACATTTGTTGGTAACAAATTCGTAAAATTCGTCGCGAACAAATGTGTATTCTACGTAAATATGCTTTCGTGAGGAAATGAGCCCTAGTTTAGTTAACGTCCAAATAGTTTTTCTGTCTTGTAATTTGCATATGGGTTCCATTGTCGGTATTATCTGTAAATCTCGGAGTATTGAGCGGATGGACAGCCATCTTGCTTCCCATTCTTGATAGATTAGGCGTTTTCCACTGGCGTTTTCCGTCCGGTAATCGGACCCTTGTCATTCCTTGATAGTTAACCTAGTTAAAACATACACTTCTGAACGTAAACCACCAAGCAGCCACACTTTCCACCTGGGGACTTGCTTCTCCCCATTCACTTTTATCAACCGCACACCCTACTGCATTCCCCACTTCTCACTGCCAATACTTCCCAACATGCTCCACTGACGCTTTCAACCTGTCCAACACGAAAAGCATCCGGGCCCACCACACTGGCAATTGATTGCTGCAGTTGCGTTCCATTAGCCAGTCTCGACCACTATTTACCTTGTCCTCATCCATCAATTTGCTGTGTTTGACACGCTACCTCATCACCAAAAATGGCGGCGCCATTCTCTTATTACTCCCACCAAAAAAAGAAGAAAGAAAAAACTGGAAGTTGAAACTGCAACCACCATTCCTGGCTTTCAAACGAGCTTCAAAGAGTTAGGAGACCAAAGGAGCCGGTGGCAAGGCAAACGTTACAATTAACTTGCTTTGCCAACCTCCCAATCAATACTCTCATCACTCTTCTGTGTCTCTCTCCCCTTTTTTCTTTCTAACTCGCTGGGAATGCCAGGCCGGCTCAACTTGGCGAGCCGCCCAAAAATCTTCTCAAGATTTGTTTGCGCCTTTGACCGAAAAGGGGTAACTCGTTACCGCACATGGCCTATAAATACAAGAGCGAGCCGAGCGTCACCTCATCGCTCTGCTTTTTGACGGCGTTGAAATACACTGAAAGCCAGCACGAACCGCTCGGAAATGGACTCCCATATGCGCTATTGACGCTGGTGTTATGTAGCATGCACTTCAACGTGCCGAGACAGCGCGAATTCTCGCTCCAGATGATGTGCGTGCTTGCGCACAAGGGGGCGCCCAGCTCCCATCACTGGGTTAATGTGGTTGGGCATTAAAGGGCTAATTGACACGACTGACCTTTTCGGAGGGGGATTCGGACAGTGACGAGCTCCATTTCCCTTTCTAATTTCGTGAAGCATCATTTCCCCGGGCTCTTTCTTCTTCTTCTTCCATTTCTTGGCAGTTAACAAGCACTGAAGAGTCAGTCAAGTCACCTTATTTGCCTTGTAAATTTATCTTTCAACCAGCCAAACCCTCACAGCTCACCTGAGGGCATGTGAGTCCCTTACTTCTATTTATTTACATTTTTATCTACTTTTATATTTTATTGATTCCGCTTTTTAATCTATGGAGTTGTTTTCCCTTGGCACTTTTTATTTGCAAGATTGGTTTACTCTTTATTTCAGTAACATTAACTGTTTGACCCGAAAGAGTTCCGTAGAGACAAACAGGCCTGACTCGCGGAAAAACATAACAATGTTAATCTCAAAGAAAATTATACTTGCAAATGTTTCACAGAGGGCTTGCTTGCCTTATTTGTTACAATAAATAAAACAGTTGCTTGTTTATTGTCTACAAATGTTACTTCCTTATTTTTATTTTTTACATTTTTATTTGTTTGTATATTTCATTCCACTTGTTAATCTATGCCTTCCCTTTTATTTTTATTTTACAAGATTATTGCTTTATTTCGTTAACGTTCCATTTACTTATTATCCTTATTTTATTAGATTATAGATAATTTTACTGGCTTATTTTACGCTGTATTTCCTTAACGTTACTTGTCTTTTTTTGCATTTGACTTGAATTTGAGTTTTTAATCTTACAAGATCTTTATTTCATTAACGTTACTTGCTTAATGTCCTCACTAGCTTTATTTTACTAGACTATAGATTATTTTACTGGCTTATTTTATTCTTCATTTCGTTAAACATTACTTGTTCATTTTCATTTCACGCAAGTAATATTAGTAAAATAGTACAGTGTGTTCTAAGCCAGTAAAGCGGAAAAGTGGTTTTGAAAATGTATAATTCTTGCACTAAATAATTATTGTATCCACTACTTTATTTTTTTACACATTTTGACTCAATGCCAGCGCAGCCTCCACCGATAGTTTCTTTGAATTTCCACGTTAATCTTACAAAACTAAGGGCTTTATGTGATACATTTTATACTTGCATTTTCATACACATTTCATACTTGTTAATACTTGTATTTCAATAATTTCGTATTAATACTTGTATTTTCATACATCTTTCATACTTCATCTACATAGTTCTATCTACAGTTATACTTTAACTTCGGTGTTGTATTTCTAATTTCCATTCTTACAGTCGTTACTCGAGCATTTAATTACGTGACAATCTATAACTATTAATTTCCACCACTTTAATGTTTTGTTTTTATTTTAAAAATTTTTTAAATCTTGTGCTTGGGTCGTGATTGTTATTGTTTATCTCGTCGTGGGCTTCTAGCCTTTCAAAGCTTAATTTTTATCCATAAATAGGAACTACGACGGATACGGCATTTATTAATAAGTGTCACTTCGTTCACCTATAAATGAGATAAACGAGATATCTTTACCTTGGGGAAAACTGTCACCACAGTTGAGAAATGCACAAAGCCACCAGGCAGAAGAATTTCAGTCACAGAGTGGGTTGTCCCTTCTGGATCATAAACTGCTAACTTGATACGCCAGTCGTAGTCGTCGTAACTCTTTCCTTGTCAACGTCACAAACAAAACAAACTACGCAACATCTGGCTGCTTACTTTCCGGTTCTGGCACTGCAAAGAACCACGACGATGTTCGCCACAGCACCGATCATCAGTTAAATGCGCAACACGACCTAAAACACTCTTCCCAAGCCAAGAAGCCCAAAGTCAAAGTGACAACTTGTTTTCGGCCATAGATTTCACACACGGCCTAGCCTAACCTCAACCACAGCCGCCATCTTTTCTAGCACCACAACTGATACGCTGCTGTCACGGGAGGGCTCGTGACGGAGGCCAGCGGAGCACGGCACGCCCCAAGCGCCTGGCAGAACTGTTTATTTCCCTTAACGGTTCCTAGATGGCGAAAGCTACCAGACTGGAGCCTGGAAAAATCTATTCACCGGCAACAGTGCGCAACCCAGTGCCTTCTTCTGTTCGGTAAAGCCATTTGACTCCCAACTTAAAATTCAAGACTGGTTAAGAAAGTCCAAGAAGAAGAGCCATAGCTAATATACTTGACTTGATAAGCCCGTATCTAGTTAGCTGGGCAAGTCCTGAAGGACTGCCCAGCTTATACTATCGGTTGATGGTGCTAAACCTCACGTTCCAGTTTAGCTTGGGAGGTGTGCATTACTTGTGTAGGTTTCTGGGGTGGTAACTGGGGGAGGGGAATAATGGAATTTTGCTAGAGGCAAGTTCCTTAACACGGTTGGGCTAGGTGCTGGAAGAATCCTGCTGGAAAGTAATGGGAGCACGCATGGGCTAAGTGTAGAATTTACTCCTGCCGGGGGTATAAGAACGTTATCACGGGCCAGGGAGAATCAGCGAGAGCAATGCGTTGTTCATACGTAGTTGTTTCGGCGTCTTTGTTATTGTGCGGTTGTTTTTCTATCTTAGTTCTTCTGCCCTTTCGTTCTTATTTTCGTTCATTACTTTTTATCTGCATTATTTGATTGTCTATATTGTCATTATTTATATCTGCAAAAATTTAATTGGCTATTATTTGTATTTCTTTTCTTTTGGATACATCTTCCTTTTCTTTTGGATGCATCTTCCTCTTCTTTTGGATTCATCTTCCTGTTCTTTTGTTGTGCTGTTGTTTTCCGTTTTTAGTTCATGTGACACTTTCGTTGTTATAACTTTTTATCGGCAGAGTAAGTGCAAATTCCGTAGTGCATTTTTCTGTCTCATTCTTCTTCTAGTTTTACAACGTAACAGACGTCTTTCGTTTTTCTCCACCTTTCATCAAAACATAACTCGAAATTAGAAACCCTGCCTGTCAGTACCTACACTCTCAACTGTATACAAGGTAGTATTTTCATAGTGCGTGGAAAAGTTCTAAAATCGCTGTTTCGTTTTTAGTTCAGAATTCTACAAGTTACCGTGGACAGATTTGGTGCACCTCGTGAACGGTTGGCTAATAACCCTTGGGGCTTCAAGTGGAAGCAATGTGCCATTCTCTATTGATGCACTTTTCTTCGCGTTATCCTTCTTTCACAAAACGTAACTCCCATAAGTTGTCTTAGATCAATTACGTTGTTGGATCTAACTCAAGAGGCAGACAATCACTACATTGCGAAAACGACGCTTTTAAGTGAGCTTCCTTCATGTTCACCCGAGAAATTGCTGTACGAACTAACACTCAACCCAAAAACGGAACTGTTTTAACATACCAAGCCAATTTGCAAGGATCGAAGAGCAAGTACACCCAAGGATTAACTACCACCTCATATTTGGTGGTTGGTTCAGGTATCCCTGCTTCACTTAACTTCACAGCGAAATTTTAACAAATACCCACTAGATTAAAAGTGCTCAGTTTTTTCGTAATTTTCACACATTTAATTTCTCACACCGATATCAGCCATACGTCTTCTAACTTTCACAGCATCCCTCGAACTTGCATGCCAGCGCTACCTATGAAGCTTGTAACTTTTAACAAGGGCGATTCGAAAATTCTGCAGCTCTGTACCAACTGTGCTCTTTGAATGCGTCAAACACGAAGAGCTTTTCATTCATTCTTCCGTGGATTTGGTCCCGTCACCTTTTCAACCACATAATTCTCAAAAAGTTTAACGTTTTTCCTTGTATAACTTTCATATTTAGCTTCATTCTTATTTATCGTGTAATCTTTTATTTGTAATTTAGTCTTGTAACTGTAGACAGAAATCAACGCCGAAGGAACATATCGTAATCCTTCAGCATCACACCCTGCTAACGAACATCACGTGCACTGTTAACAAGAAAATGGTAACAAACTGGCTCGTTCAAGGCCGTACCCAGGGGGGGGGGGGTTAGGGTTCAACCCCCCCCCCCGAAATTTTGTTTTACAATGGTAACATAGGAGAATGCCCACATGTCCAAAAAAATGCATA